>PVKM010003864.1:0-55067 GCA_004027735.1 Carollia perspicillata
GACATGGACAACTGTGTGGTGATCATTGCAGGGAGGGAGGCATAAGGGGACTAAAATGGTAATGAAAAAAATAACAAAGATTAAATTAAAAAATACAACATTATAAATTCCCTAAGTGAATCTTGCTTTTTAAACAACACTTTCTTCAAAGACCCCTATTATTCCATACATATACTTCATTATCTCCTTTTACAACAGAACACCAAGTAACTTAACAACGAACACAATGAATTTTAAGATCCATTGCTTGAAGCATGATAATGATTCCCAGCTTTGCCTCAAAGGAATTAAGTTTATGAGATGTAAGCTTCTTATCACTTTCCCATTTCCTACTCATTTTGTAAGTAATAACATAAAGTGCAATAAAATAGTCAAATAATTGCACAAATACTGCTGTACAAAGATTGCTAACAGACAGCAGTACCATCTGATAATTCAAAATTCATCAGCTGGAATATATCCATCAAAATTTGGTATAAATACTAGATTAATATTGTCAATGTGTAATCAATGAAAGTGTTGACTGCCCAAAACTCAGCACTTTGTCATGAATGGCAATGTATAAGATTTTTATTTTAATTCAACTTTTAGTCCATTGGTTAAAGGTCTCACTCTTAAATGCTAAATATGTATTTTAAAATACATATTTAAAAAGTGGAACATTTTTCATTAGAATATTTCTGCCCAAAAATCTCCTTTTGCAAGTGTCATGTGCTAATACCCTACTGTTTTGAAGGGCATGAAACTCTTTGATTAGAGACAAGTGTAGTGAGGAGACATGTAACAATGGTACAGCACAGAGATCGACCATGTGCCAGCTACCACTCACGCCAGCTGAGTGTCAGCCATGATACCAGATGAGGAATGCGTATCTGCCTCATTGTTTATTTTGCAACTAAAGGCATTGCCGGCATATGCCAAACTGAATGTTTGTGTTCCCCTAAATTAACATGTTGAAACCTAATTCCCAGTCTGCTGGAATTTGGAGGTGGGGCTTTGGGAGGTCATTAGGTCCTGAGGACAGAGTGCTCAATGGGATTAGTGCTTTTAGGGATTAGATCCAGTGAGATTGGATCCCTTTTATTATAGGGTCCCATAGAGCTCCCTTGGCCCTCTCACCTTGTGAGAGCATGGCGAGAAAATGGTACTCTCTGAGACAAGAAGCAGGCCCTCACCCAACACAGAACCTGCCTGTGCCTTGCTCTTGCACTTTCCAGTCTCCAGAACTGTGAGAAATAAATCTCTGTCCCTTATAAGCCAATTAGTCTGTGGTTGTTCTGTTACAGTAGCCCAAATGGACAAAGACAGCATATATATTTATGCTGTTCATCCTTCAGAAATTAATTCACTATTGCTGTGTGGGCCTATGTATAACAATTTTCTGGTTGCATAATAAATTTAATCATAGTTTCTGTGTGATAGACATATATAAGAAAAGATATGGACAAATTATGTGACTTGTTTAATTTCACAATTATCCAAAACCAAAGCTGATGGGAGAACAAAATCTAAGGACTTCAAGCCCAGTGTCCCCCCGTCTCTAGAAAAGTAGTACTTCAGCTGCAGTTTTGTGTACGCCTTACATTTCTGTTACATGCGCAGAACCACGTGTGAGCTATAAAGCACTCCTTTCAAAAACAGGGAGAGTGAGGTGGTTAATTTATTGGGCTCTGAAGTTAGAACACCTGGGTTTCCAGTCCTCTCTGTGCCACTTACTATCTGTATATGGTCTTGGTTAAACCTTTACATTTATGAAAGCTTTGGTTTTCTCATCTGTAAAATGGGGACAGTCATCCCCACCTCATACGGTTATTACAGACAAGATAAAGAAAGGCAGTTAGTGAAGTGTCCCTCACTTAGAAAGCACAGAAATTGTTAGCTCTTACGGATTATTACCTTTAAGAAAAGCACATGGACACTGGTACACAGGACTTGGCTTTGGGAAATGTGTAATAGACTCTGTTGGAATCTTGGTCTTGCCACTTTTCAGCAATATAAACTTGAGAAATCATTTTACTTTTGGAGGTCCATTTTCTTCTCTCTAAAACAGGCAAAACCACATCTGTTCTGCTACTACTACACAGGATTATTTTGAGTGCCAAATAAGTTAAGGATTGTAACAGCATATGTAAACTATAAATCTCTAAGAGATATAAAGTAAAAAAACCAAAAGTTAGAAATCTGGAGATCCCTCGTGGTGATATAGAACTTCTCAGATACCTGAAATAATAATTTATGGCTCAACTTCGAGAAGCAACAAATCTTCTGCACACGCGTGCTAAATTGTGTGATTCCCCAGCCGATCAAACATAATGTTGATATTCCATTAATGCTCACACCAAGAGGAAGAAATTAAAAAATAAAATGACAATAAAACAAATGTGCACAGCCAATTTAACCACAAAACAAGCACACTTTGCAAAATAAACAAAACGCAATCTTATTTTTGTGTCGCTGTCACCTTCAGTTCAACTCCTTACAATTTATTCGACGTGAATAATAGTCTCCTGCCCCTGAATGAAACCTCAGGAATGCTATCGCTTTTCCTTACTCCGTGTAACAACTGGTCCTGTGGTAACTTACATTTAAACATTTTAAAATGCTTAATTAGAATGGACAACACCAGACATAAATGAAAACTCAGAACTTGACTTCGAGATAAATCTTTCTCCCCTAGCTTGTACCTACTTCAAACTAGTTGTGACTAGAAAAGGGAGATGCTTACTCTTGCCATCCTCTCGTGTTTCACTCTTCCTTCAATTGCTTCTAGTTGCTATTTTGCTGTATGTCGACTTCAAATCAGAGGCAGGAGAGGGTATGATAGAGTTCTGAGAGCTCTTGCTTAGTGGAGTAGCTTGGCCATCTCCATGCCTGGCAGACAGACAGTTAGGACTAGATTTTGTCCTCAGTGGTACCTGCTGAGCCCCTCTCCCAGCCTCTCTTGACCAGGAAGGTGGCATCCCCATCCTGAGTGGTTACTCACTATTCCTTAGGCCCTGGTGTCCGGCCATTTATATCAAGGCACTTTCAACCAAGGACTCTTTGCCTCTTCGGGGCTCTGGGAAAGAGAAGCCAAGACAACCCCAATCTCTCACCGGCTCTCTTGTTTTTGGTTCCCATCCAGCCCACCTAAAACACTCGCCTACCTGCCCCTCACCCTGACAAGCAGATAGAGCAGACTGGTGGCTCTGGCTCTGCCCCCAAAGCCAGCCCTGTATTACCCAAGTCAGATCAGTGTCGGGTCACAATCGGCTTCAGCCTCCTCATTGTTGTGAGGCAGAAAGTTTTCATCTCAACCAACTGCAGCAAATAGGTCGATGTTGACAAAGGAGTTCCACTGGCATGTCGCGTGCCAGGCTGGGGCCAGAAGGTAGAGCCCTCCCCAGGACTCTGAGACTCAGAGCAAGGACATCTCTTCCTGCAAAGGAATGTCTCCCCTAATTCAGTTGCTACCCTTTCGTGCCTTTGAGCTGGCTACAGGGTCCTGAACCATTTTCTTTTAAATCGACATAAAAATGTTTGCTTGGGGTTCAGTGTTGCTATCTGCTATCGTACTGTGGACCTGGACACACCAGAGAGTTACTTTAACATCCTGTCACCTGTGGGTAACCCTGCAGCTCACGGTGCTCAAGAGCTCTCCGGTGTGAGTGCCTGCGTCACGGTGCAGTTTACGCCACGTGTTTATCAAAGGCTCGCCCCCAGGAAAAGCAAGCTGTGGTATCGCAGTAAGTCGGGGGAAAACAGGCAACCGCCACGGGGTCGAACCTTCTCATCGATGAAGTAGAGAACTCAAAAGGTATAAAGTGCAGCAGAGATATCCTGAGCAGATGGCAAGTAATAAATCATGCATTTTATTTGTAAGTCAAATCTGGCTGGCAAAAGTCGGCCTTAGATTGTCAGTTGAAACCTTGTCTTTCTTTCCCAAAGCTGGATAACAGGAATCAGTACCTTTCTGGGTGTTGCCAGCAAGAACATTTCATAGCTCTGCAATGAGATGTGATGTGAGGGAGACCTTACCAGTCCGATTTGCCTTCATGTACCAATTCTGTTATTCTATCTTTTATCAGATGCTTTACAGAGGAACATGTGCGGGGCGGCGTTCAACAAATAGTAGATGACAATGAGAGGACCGTACCTGGGAACAGCCTGTGCTTTCTGAATGCATGTGGAAATGGAAGTAAATATCTCAAATTTTGTATCTTGAACATGCATAAACATGGGGTTTCTGAAAGGGAATGATGAATATGTGGACACAGAAAAGGCTTGATTAATCAGGATCTGTTCTCCATTTTCTGTCTAGAGCACCAGAGGATTGAAAATGCAGCCCCTCCTGGGTCAAATCGTGGGATAGGATATGGCAGGGCATGTTTCTTGAAACCACTGAAGCCTAACTCTGAAATTCCATGCTTTTCCAAAATTGAGAAATTGCAGTGATTACAGTAATGGTGAGGCCTCTAGGATAAGTCCAGGAAGATCTTTCTCTCACACATCTGCCCATTTGCTTTATAACGGCTCGTCTCCACACCCACATCTGTGAAAAACATCATCATTGGAATTAAGGAGTGGAGGGTGAGACTCGGGCTGTGGAGTTTCCCACTTGACTGTGACTGCAATAAGAACCTCAGCGCCATAATGTGTAATAGGAAAGTTTTATAAAAATAAATATGTGCTAATGAAATAACTCTTCTGTAAGAAGCTAGCTGTCATTCCCAAACCTTTCTACAAAAGGTTACAAATCTTGCAGAGGGAATATAACTCCTAGAAGCTCTCTTCCCTTAATACAATCTCATGGGCCCATAAAATTGCATCCCAACTTTGAGTCAGTCAGTGCAGAAGCAAGTGGAGCCGTCTTCGTAACATGATGGACTACAGCCATTTCTCGAATTGGCCTTTTTCTTGGCAAAACATCGATGAAGAAATACCGAAAGCGAGAGAGTAAAAAAACCCGCAGAAGCAAGAGGCAGCAAGGATGCATTTGAGTCTCTTGTTTGTTTGCCCCTTTGTTTTGTATGTTCTTGTCTCTGAAAGAAAGAATAACATTTTCACTGTTTTCAGTAAGATCAAAGTAAAGGCCGAGAGAAATATCTATTCAAGCAACACAAAGAAGGCTAACGCAATAATTAAGGTAAAATCACGCAGGACAAGGCAACAGAAGATGGAATAAAACAGGGCAAAGCAAACAGAGAACTTTGGCCCCAAACCTGAGATTTGAGTCCCTTATTCCATGTAACTAGAGAATAATATTCCTCTTTTCTAAGAAAACAAAGTAGATAGAAGCACTACGTTATGTAATTTGCTATCTGAATCAACGTCTTAGCCTTTTGGTAATATCATGTCATTTAACCAAATTGTTATTTGTAGTTCTGTTCAAGGGATTCTTCCCTTTTCATAAAAACCTTGATTAAAGCAAGCAAAGAAAAATCGTGAATTCATAGAAACTCCTAAGACTCTGTAGAGAATTTCCATCTTCCAAGACAGGGATTAGTTTGACTGGCTAACGTAAGTAGCTCAGCCTTACGAACACATGCCCTCAAACACAATTCAGACTCTTTCTTTGCTTTAAAAATATTTCCACTGAATTATTATTGTTCTTTCAGGGGCGAAATAGCAAACAGCTGTGAAAAAGTAATTGCATTCTTTTCAGAGTTTCAGACTAACTCTTGGCTTTGATCTTACATGATCAAACCCTTGAAGATGACATGTGCAAGTATTTTAGACCTAATATATAATATCCAGTTTCTCTTTAAGAGAAATAAGAAAATTAATGGATAACATTCTATATATTATATTATACTTTTTTTAAATTAATGAAATAGCCAAATAATCCTTGTTGAAACTATTGTTACAAAGCAGGGTTCATTTTGACTATTAAATCTTGTAAATGTTTTAGATCTGGTTTTTATTTTTAGAAGATGAGATGTTTGTCTCTTCTACAACATTTGATTTATTTGTTCATATTACCTTGGTTATTTCAAGGTTAAGGTAAAAAGACATCAAGTTATTTTGGTTAACACAGGTAATGAGATATTCTAAATACACACTGTCAAAGGAGAAAAAGGGGGAAAATGTCTCAGTGGATAGTCTCAGTAGATATCATGAACCATTCATACATCTTTTGGGGTACAGGAGGAGCTTTCTGTCACTATGACATCACACTGGTGTTTTGCTTGTTTTCTCCCTGTCCACTTCCTGTGAAAGACTATCACTACACACTCCAAACAGAAGCCTCTGCCGTGAGCTCTGATCGTGTCTCTCAGTCATTTTCTAATTGAAGGCATATCCACTGGACATTATGTACAGAATTTGCAGCTGGCTAATCAAAAAATAATTGCCTTTGGTTCACATCCTGATTTTTTCTCTAATAATCTACAAACTTACGGTGTGGCATTCATCGACCGAAAGGCATAGTGATCTATAGTCAGGGAATTGTCCACAGCCAATTTGCTGTCACACGTGGTTTATACATAAACTGAGGATGGTCTTCTATGAGAATAGTCTAAATTCAGGTGGCTTCCATGGCTGGCAAGCAGGTTACAGGTGAAGAAATTGGGGAAGATGCATGTGAAAATGTGGGCTGAAATGAGATATTGATGAACATTTTATGCCACAGTAAAAGACTTTTGATATTTTTCCTATGGGAATGGGGGATTATCATAACTTTAAATAGAGCTTCCACATTATTAAAAGCACTGGTTGGTTTCACTTTAATAGTCAACTAACTCAAGCCTGAACACTTGATCTCATTAATTATTGCTCTCCTTACTCCCTCTCCATGCCCAGGGGTCCTGTATCTGAGCCCTATTCTACTTATTTGCCTTACCTGAAATCCCTACCCCATCCCTCTCTTCCAATTCAAGTCCTATATTTATTTTGAAATTCAACTTAATGGCATACCTTAAATGTCATGCCCTTAGCTTTCTTGTTTGTTTTTTTGTTTCCCCAACACATATTTTTTCTTTTAAGTAATTAATGCATATATAGGTGAGAACAGTATTCATCTTGTGCCTTGCAACACTGGATGTTCACTATAATTATATGTAATGTGCCTGTTAGCTTGTTTTATTTTCACACATACCTGAAACAACTGGAACTTCTAATAAGAATTTTTGGTGGAATAATCATAACATATTATATTTTCTCTTGGAAAGTTGGTGGTTTTGTTTTCTAAAGAAAAAAACTTCTACTGACTCTGTGAAAAATACCAGATTGAGAAATCATTATGTAAGATTTTTCCCCCCCTCTATATAAATTCAGACATGAAAAACAAAACTCTTTAAAATAAAACTATGTAGTCTAATTTTGGAGTTTTATGTCTTTCCAGTCTCCTCACTAAATAGATTATAAACTGTCAAGAATAAATATTAATTTTTACTTTTTTAATATTTCTGTAACCCCTATTGAGTATTGCATATTTCTTCATTTCTGTTAATTTATAAATCTTCATTTGACTTTTTCATTATGATAAAAGTCAACATCAAGTCATAAGCCATGTTGATGGTATGTACCCATGATCGAATGTGATGACCTTTGTGGTCCTCCTCCCAGGAACCTACAACCCAGATTTATCATGGGAAAAACCATCAGATAAATCCCGATAGTGAAGCATCCTACAAAATACCTAACCAGCACTCTTTCAAACTGTCAAGGATATCAAAAACAAGAAATGTTGGAGAAACTGCCACAGTCGAGAAGAGCCTAAGAACACATGATAACAAATGTAATGTGGTATCTTGTTTGGGGTCCTGGGATGCGAGGTTAACACTCAAGGAACTCTGAATGAAGTATCGACATCAACTAATAGTGTCTTAATATTAGTTCATTAATTTAAACAAGGGACCCTATGTGTGTAAGATGTTAATAATGGGGAAACTAGGTGTAGGATATAGGGGAACTATCTGTACTATCTTCTTAATTTTTCTGTAAATCTAAAACTTCCCTGAAAAATAAAGTCTATTAATAAAGTACATCAGAATATGAAAAAACAAGCCACAGACTTGGAGAAGATCTCTGCAATGCATACAGCCAACGGTGGACTAGTATCCCAAGTGTTACCGAGAGGGGAAAAAAGTGGAATCCAAGATTTCTTCAGAAAACAGAGAATTACCACTTCTGGTAAGTAAGAAGGTAAAGGACAGATATGCTTCAGATAATTTCGGGTTTTCTAATCTGAAAACCTTGGACCATGAGGGTGGGCCAATTTTTAAGAAAGATCTTTGTCTGAACTCTAGTCAAAAAGACATAGAAAAAAAAAAAAAGAAAAATTCCAGTGTGCCAATTCTATGAATATGCAGAAATCTGCAGGAGGCATTTTCATGACAAACCCTTAGGTAACTTAACCAGGAAAAGGCAGATTTCAGCGCTGGGATACGTGGCGACTAGATCCAGAAAGAAGGGAGCAGTAAGGGCAGTAAAAATACTTTCCTATGATGAGCTTCTTCGACAGCCTCAGTGTCTTCTCATTTTACTGTCCCTCCTCCTTTTCAGGGGACACCTCAGGCTACGAGTCAACACTTTCTGCCTCTGCCTGCCCTTCCTACAGGCACTTGCTGCCTCTTCCAGGGCAGCTTCAGAATGAAGGGGCTTCGGGCAATAACTTCAGTGACAATAGACTTCGTGAGGTTTCCTGACTCTCATTGTCATCATCTAGTCACCTTCCAACCTGGGGAAGGAGGGCGCTGAGTATCCTAAAAGGCACCTTCCTACATGGATTGTAATGGGGGGAAGAGCGTGGTGTTCTTCTGACTCTAAGTTTGGGGTGAGCACCTATCAAAATAAAAATCTAACAACTGAGAGCCTGGGAGAGTGTTGAAAGGTTCCTTTTCAGTCAAGAAGCAAGAGCTAACCTACTCCTCAGATATACATGCACATGTAGAACATCCTTGGAGACCTTACTCACGGCCCACTGTGCTCAAGCCAGGGGTAGACCACGTGTAATTGTGACTGACGTGCGGACTGACATGCGGAAATATCTGCTGACCTTACGTCTGTGAAGTGATAAATGACCCTACCTAATTGTGTCATCCAGACATATCTGGGGTCTCAGGTTTCCTCAGTGTCCAGTACCTCTCTTGTGCTGGTGGAAGCAAAAATCAGCCCAGGTGGAACCAGAGAAGCAGAAGGAACCATTGAGAACTGCACCCCTCCCTTTGGTATGGTGTTAATGTCCACCATCTATGCAAAATGAGATTTAGTTCAGGAAGTAAAGTGGATGTGGATTGCTCTGTGATTTGCCGTTTTTGAATCTGGACAAGAAGCTACTTGCAAACCCAGAGAAGAACAATTTAGCCCTTTATATTCAGCATTACAAACTGATTTTTTAAATATTAGTCATGACCCCAATACCTTTTTTTAAATGGCTTTTCCAGTTATTGCACAAGAATCAAAGGTCATTTCAGTAATAGTTTTTAAACAGGGGAATGAAGGAGCTAAATAAAAGGGAGGCCGATTGTTGTAATAAGACAGGCAGTTAAAGGAATTAGTAGCACCAAGCTGTATCAACTAGATAATTTGACACCGTTTCAGAACATAAATACTAACAGTTGGAAATTTTCATTTAAACATCACATTTTAATAAGTGCAAAGAAAATAAATACCACTGAAGTCTGGCTATGAATGTCCTCATTGAATGTGCTACCACTACTGTCTTACAGAAAAACAAAAAAATATTTTAATGTCAAGGAGGTTCAGTATTTTCATAGTGTCTCGGGCTTTTTGAGGTCATTCTCCTCGAGTGTCTTTTCCATCAGCCAAAGCCGGGCTGCCCCTCTCTGCCTCCGGCAACTGCAGTGTCTGCAGCACTGAAGCCACGACTGCCCCCCGCAATGAGGGGGCCGGAGAGACAGTGACACCAGTCCCGTTTTTCCTTCCTTACATCTGCATTATTTAAATTTTAAGGAAACAGCTCGGGGCTAAAAGGTGGCCACACAGCCTGAGAAGATCTCGGGGTTAATGGCAGAGTGGAGCATTATGTCTTCTACTCACTGTGTGCTCTGAGAATGAATACACAGTGGTGTGGAAGTCAAAGGGCTGAAGAGAGCCAGGTATGGCAATGCTGTGGCGTTGCCCAGTCAGCCAAGAACTGAGAAGCCGAACATCAAAAGTGAAGGTAGAAGGTGCGTTCAGTTTTGCCGTGCCATCACCACTAGAAGCCACTACGTGGCGTTGATACAGGCCCCTCTGTGACTTCCATCACCTTCACCAAGCAACACCATCAGCGCTCTGTGACTTTACTCCACCAACAGTATTTAACTTCTATTTAACAGAAAAAAATGTTGTTTTTTTCACTTTGCTTCTCTGTTGAAGGTTTTAGAAGGATGTACATGAGTAATAGGTAATTATAAATTACTATATCCACAGCAAAAAATTCTCTTTACTGAATACTTAAAAATGAGAAGTACACCACCTTATTTTTGGTGTTTTACTTTAAAATTCTGTAAAACTTCGGAATTTGTCCACTCAGGTTATGGTATAACATAGAATGAATAACTGAATTTTATTTCACTTACTGGAGTCAGCATAAGGTATCAATTTGCTGTAGGTAAAAACGTAACATCACTTCAAATGAGTTGTCCTGAGGTTAGAATTAAAAAATTAAGAGTGATGGAAGACAACCTGACTCCTGGTTAGCTACGCTTATTCTGAAAACCAGTGTAAAGTTATTCCCTTTCAGTTGGCTAGTATATGAGAAAGTTTGATGCTTCTAATTATTTCTGAAATGATTACTTATTTAATCACTAATGAAGGTTTGGAGAGTGTCTCACTTTAAATTTGAAGTTTCTATACAGAGCAGAGCTGTGAACAGAAACACCTCGGTATCGGCAGTCAGAACTCCAATCCAAAAGCACAGAAAAATTTCTTTGAACCAGCTTTACTCCTAAATCTTCCTTGCTTATCAAGGTGTTTCCACATCAAAATTCATCCATCTCAATATTATCTAAGGCTATTGTTTTAAGGCACAAAAAATGATTGTAGAAGAATTTTTATATTTTTATGACATATCATAAAAATTCCAGAACATTGAAAAACTTTTGGACAGTTCTTAAAATTAAAAGGGCAAGGGAAGGTAAGTGACTGAAATGAAAATGATTTTCCTAAGTTCAGTATACATTTATGAGAAGCAGATTTAAAAGTATGCATATATAAAAGGCATTGACATCAGTTTGAGAAGTCAAAATTAACAAAAAAAGGGGGGGGAGAAAAAATCCCATATATTAAGTATTTGTATGTTTTCTTCTTTAAAATATTTATTTTTAGATAGACGGGAAGGGAGGGAGGAAGATAGGGAGAGAGACATCGATGTGAGAGAGACATAGATACACCGAGCAACTGCTGCTGCCTCCGTCGCATCCCCACCGGGGGCCCTGGTCCCCAACCTGAGTGGAAGTAGAACCAGCAACCTTTTGGGTCACAGGCTGGCACTCAGCCCACTGAGCCACACAAGCCAAGGCTAGATTTCCAATATTGCCTTAAAACATTGCATGTATATTAATATATTATACAGTAGGATCAAGTACAACATAAATTATGTCCCACTTAAATTATAATTATATATGTATAATTTTAAAAATTGATGAATATATACTGAACATAATAAAACCATTTTCATTTTAGGCATAAATTGCAATTAAGAATGACAAAATTATATATTTAAGATTTCAAAGCCTGAGTACCCTTCTTCCTGTTAATGTGAGAGAATAAAGACTGAGGGAAGGTAAGTGACTTCTGCACAAGGTTACATGTGTTTCAGAACTGAAATTGGAGGACTTCTTTCTACTGTACCACTCTGCTTCCAAAAAATAAGATCGTAGACATTTATTTATTGAAAGCCAATTCTTAGTCACGCAGTCTTCTGGGACTCTTACATTTTCACTCATAATCACAAAACTCTGTAACCTGAGTGCCTTTTACCCCATCCTGCATTTTGCTTCATTGATGTCATTTTGACAGTGTGCAATGATATCTAGAAAAGGAAACTTCTCGTGAGGCCAAACAGCTGAAATTTCAGATTTAGATCCAACCTCCGGTCCAGCTGCCACTCAGCTCACTTGATGACGGGCTCAGCCGACGGGGGCAGCCTCGTGTATTCGGCGCTCGCCGACTAGACATGGGTAACATGCCCAAGTGCCCCATAGCCAGCCTGAAAATTTTAGTCTCACGAATCTCACATCAGAGAGCCACCCTCGTTGCTGATTCTGTACAGGAGCCCAGAGAGAAGTGGATGGAGAAAATTTCTTATAGCCCTGATAATTTTCAGAGCAAGCGAGTCAACTCATTTTGTTCTGTTCTTCCATTTCATAAAACAAACTGGTCAATATTTTACAACTTACAATAGAAAACTATCAAAACTAACAAAACTATGGTAGAAGACTATCAAAACTATCAATACCCTTGGGTAGACAACATATTTTTCTTTATGTAAAAATTATGTTTATACCGTATCCTCATCATTGTGAATCTATATACGAACTAAACAATGCATGAAACTAAACAATGGTGAAACTTAGTATGTGATGTCTTCACTGAGTGGATCGCAGAATTGGGCTGTATCGTCCTCGTCACCCTCCACAGGCGCAGTACTCATGCAGGGAGAACAGAGCCCTAACGATGGTCCGAGTCACTACAGGGCCCTGGTGTAAGTTTTACTCACCCCGAGCACAGCTATGTCATTAGTGTTTTCCCCTTGTGGAAATGTGTTGTATGATGACTTTTTGTAACCATATGCTACACGTTTTTGGTAGGCCAAACTTTGTTCATTGACTTATTAAGCAGGAATGCTACATTGGCCAAATATGTGTGGTAAATCAGAGTCTGCGTAGTTTACAGGAAACTTGCCTCCATCACATCAGTCATATTTCAAAGCCCAAATAAAAGTGCTTCATGGAAAACTAATTGCACATCAGAAGCACTGAGGGTTATTTTCCGCTTCACCGGCATCCTCCATCTGAATTTTGTCTTCTACCTCCTATCAAAGTCTCTTGTTTTGAATCTCAACTAAATGACTTCGTATACTCGAGGGCTCTCAGAACAGGTGAATCCTCTGCGGTTGTTTAGGAAGAGCAGAGACTGACTCTTCACACTGGAGCCATTCCTTTAGCTGTGCTACCAGACCACACGAGGGAGCGAGCGCTACCTAGGCCCCTGCAAGTCTGCCCCTTCGAGGCGATGGAACTGGCTTCGGTCCTCTGTTGTCGGGATGCGTGCCCCTGCATCTGTCTATGATTGCACAATACAGCCTTCTTAGGAAGGCTATTTAAAAGAACTCTTTCTCTCAGTTAGGTTTTTAAAGTTAAAACAAGAAACAGAAGCAACTGCGTATCTTGACACAGCCTTCTAAGTGTAAATGATAAAATATATATCATAAAGTTACATTAATTATAGCTATTATTTAAATGTTTTGCTCTTTTTAGTGTCCACAAAACTGTTCTGCGGTACTGTGAATGTGTTTCTGTGTGTGTGTGTGTGTGTGTGTGTGTGCAACGAAATCTATATTATGATTTAGATTGATTTATATTATGATTTAGTCCACCTCTTGGGACTGCTCTTCGGCTTAACAGTATATTGTAAGTACTTTACATGTCCTTAATTATTGTGCCACAGATTTTTTGAGGCCCATGCAGCTTCCCATTGTACATATCCATGTCTGCTCCTGCATGAAAATCATTTGGGGTACTGCTTTAAAAATATAGGTCTTTAGGATCGACCACCAGAAATGCTGACTCATCTAGTTTAGGTGAAACAGGAAAATCTGTATCTTTATTAAGCTCCCCAATTGACATTGATGACCAGAGTCTTGGGAACTACAACTATAAAGTTACTGATGTGTTTTTAAATCATCCCTATGTTTTGAGACATTTAGACTGTTCACTTTCTCATAATTACAAACTGGCATGCTTTGTAGACACAACTGGCTATTTTTCCAGAGGTAATTTCTCCAGGCAGAGTTACTACAGTGTTTACTAGGTGGTGCTGAGTAGGGCAGCTTTTTTTCCTATTATGCAGTCTCTGCCAGGTACACTCATAGTGACTAAAATATTGCTAAATGTCTTAGTTACATCTATCTCAGAGAATTTTTGCTGTACCTCCAACATTATAAACTGTTCCTGATACCTGGTAGCTATTCAAAAACTATTTGTTAAAAAAATCAATGAGCCTTTTCTCTCTACATTTAGTATTCAATCTAAGAAATTTGGGTATCACTTTCTAGATTATGATTTTATCATCTATACTTCATTTTTTGAGTCTCCTAAGTATTTTGATGAGCAAATTTCTTTGCCCTGTGCTCCAACTCACCCTACGCATGCCTCTGGTAGAGGCATGTACTACACTGTACTTTCCTTGGATAAGACCTGTTCTTACTTGGCTCTTGTTTATCTATTGCCAAGACCCAGTACTTTGAACATAGTACTTAGTAACTTTCTGAAGAATAGATGAATTGGTTACTTACATCTATGTTTCGAATGTGCTTAAAATATGAATTAACAGCCCTGGCTGGTATGGCTCAGTGGATTGAGTGCCTGCCTGCAAACCAAACAGTCTCTGGTGTGATTCCCAGTCAGGGCACATGCCTAGGTTATGGGCTGGTCCCCAGTAGGGGGAGTGCAAGAGGCAACCACACATTGATGTTTCTTTTCCTTTCTTTCACCCACACTTCCCCTTTCTCTAAAAATAAATAAATAAAATCTTTAAAAATATATGAATTAACCACCTTTCCCCTCACAAATCAACTGCTTCCTTCCAGCTTTGTTAAAGTAAGGACATTCTCCTTATCACTTAAAATGGAAATTTTTCGGTCACTTTTAGCTGATCTGTATCTTCCTTAGCTTTCCCAACCCTCCAACAGAACGACAACATTACTTGCAATTATTCTCTCATTTTCTTATTCTTCTTATATGAACTTTCGCTTCCCTAGAGCTGTACCATTTGGTCGCCGCTGTGTCAGGTTAAAATAGTTTTGACTGACGTGATCTTCCTGCCAGTTTATACACTTCCAGATCCATCACAAACGGTAGTTCCTCCCCACATTCCCCACCTTTTCCCCTCAGCCTGCTTGTATGTGCTGACCTCCTCTCCTCCCTACCTCTTTTACGAAATGTTAAGAAATCGGCATAATTTCTAAGCTCATGAAACGCTATCTTTTCATTTCAGTTTAATCCTTTCAATTTAACCTCGTCTCTCTAATCTGGAATTCCGTAATTCTCTGTTGTATCATTATTGCAATAGATTTTAGGTTAGTCTCATGTTTCACATGTGATTTAATACTTCACCCTTTAAGTCGTACTCCCTTCAGGTATCGCCCAGCGGTTCATTCAGACAGCCGAGCTTTTGGAAATGACCAGCTGCTTTGTCTTTTGCTTTTAAAAGCTGGCAGGGTAGGCTGTAATAACAGGAAGTTGCATAATACCTTGCAATTACAGGCAGCAGAAAGAATCCTGATGTTAAATCAGAGAAATTGATGCAAGTGGCAAAGGGCAGAGGATGGTATAAGGAAGAGTCATGAACTTAGCAGTTCGACATACATGCGTTTTACTAACCACTCTCCATCATATTTATCTATAAAATCATGGACAAGTTGATGAACCATTCTGAGTCTTGAGTGTGAACTTCACATTTGACGAAATAGAATCATAATCAGTTACAGAGTTGTTTTGAGATTAAGTGACATAATAAATGTAAAGCTGCTGGCACAGCAGCTTTGGACTTTTTGATTTGTTGCTTTTCTTTTTAAATGGATATGAATTATTGATTCAGTTTCATTTAAATAATCTTTTGACAAATAGACTGTACTTCCTCATGAATTACTGGGCTCTGGATCAGTGGAATGCCAAAATTAAGGATCATGTAGAATGTGTCAGATAAATTATACAAGATTCTTTCTTCGTGCTGGAGATTCCAAAGCATGACCTCAGTGTCTCCGGCCGACTCTGTGGGGAAGCAATGTGCTAAAACACAACAGAGCTGAACGTGCTATGAAGGCATTGTAAGATCATTACCTGCCCTCTCTTAGCATGTAGCTGAGTCTCAAGGAATATACATCTGCTCTTTATTATTCGTGGATTCTGCATTTGCAAAATCACCTAGTTCCTAACATTTATTTGTAACCCCGATCAACACTGATGGCAGTTTGTGGTCATCATACACAGTGCGCACTTTGAGTCCGTCTCCTGACCTGGGGATTCTCAGCCGAAGTCAAGGAAGGCAGAGCTCCTCCCTCTTGTTGGAACGCATACTCTAAATAAGTGTGTTTCACTGTCGACTTTTGCCACTTGTTTCTCTCCCATCTTTGTGTGTTTTCTTGGTAATTTTGCTGTTTTACATGCCTCCCACCCACGGTAAAATATCCCTCTGTCTCTTACACAGATACACGTTATTGGATTTACGACCCACCTGGATGATCCCAGATACCCTCCTCTCAAGATCCTTAAAATAACTCCATTTTTAAAAGTTATAACAGCAGTGCAATACAGTTGTTTACATATTAATTTAAACAAAGACCTTGTCTATTATTAGAAGAAAATAAGTCACAAACATAAAATATATACATAAATAGGTTCTTCTAACCTCAAGTTACCAGGAGTTGTGTGTAGGGTAGTAGGACAGGTAATTTTGTCCAAGGAAGATCGATGAGAAGGAAATTGGCTTTACTGAGCACATACGTTTCAAGTTGTGTTACTGTTTTTAAACAGATTCTGTCAATTTTGCATAAACATTATTGTCACCAAATGACAAATAAGTAAATTGAAGATTAAAAATTTGCTCAACATAGTTAATAGAGTTAACAAGTTGAGTAACGGTTTTTCAAAAGTTTTTAAATTTTTATTTCTAGTCCATTCTACCCATCAGCCCTTATGAAAATATAATATATGCATAGTTTAATAAAGGGTATTTTATAGCAAATAACTCAAGATCATATTACACACTCACATGTATTAAGAGTTTAATACTTTAGCCAGTAGAAAAAAATGTTTGATACAGAAAATTCACATAAGAAAAAAAGTGGAAATAATATTACATTAGTTTTTCTATTAATACTGTTCCGAATTACAAAACATTCTGTCACTTACCTCCACACCAGTTCATTTCTCAGTGTTCTAGAAGCCCAGCAATGGGGCTGGCTTCTCTGCCCAAGTCTCACAAGACCAAAGTCATGGTTCCAACAGGGAGGGGTTTCTCTCGGGTGGCTGTAGGGGAGAATCTCCATCCAGGCTCCCGCAACTTGTTGGCGGAATTGTGCCACACCGTCGAGGCCCTGTTTCTTTGCCTGCTGTCACCTGAGTCTGGGCTCCTAGAGGCCTCTGTCTAGGTACTTGGACGTCTCCCTTTCGTCTCAGAACCAGCGACAGCATGTGGGATGCTGCTCACAATTCTGTCTCCTGCCTCTACTCTCCCTCTGTGGCATCTCTCTCCAACTTCAGCAGGGAAGGTACTTCACTTTGAAGGGCTCCTAGAATTAGACTGGGCCCAGCAGATAAACACAATAATCAATGCACCTCAGACTCCACCATCTTAATTGAATCTGCAACAGTTTTTTTAAGATGTATGCCATATTAACAGGTTCCAGAAACCAGGGTGTGGATAACTTACGGGGAGGGGTATTACTCAGTCTAACAAAAACAATTCCAATGACAATCTAAAAATCTTAAAATGGGGACAGTGAGTTTTTTCATGCTGAAAAAATATCATCAGAATTACTATAGTTCTCTGTAGGAGCACAGAACACTATCCTATCTTTGGAGAATTTTAAATTAGTTGTTATGATTACAACCTGAACTCATTTGAGTGCATTCAAAAATACTTTGGCATCTGCTAAAATTACCAAAATGCACAATTATATATCATTGCAATGAACTCTTTTATTTGCTAATTTAAAATTTGGGTTATAAATATTACAGTAGCTATTTTTTTCTTTCCAAGCGTGTTTTAGTACCAGGTTTTCTGTATAGCCATTTAAAAAGAAAGGATTTGATTAACACTGTATTATGATTTCTTTAAATGTAAATTTAAACCTAATTTTTATTTAGTCTGAATGAGAAATGTGTGTCATGAAAGTTACTTGTCTTCCTTCTATAAATAAAAGGGAATAATACAACTGTAATAAAATAAATGCCAGAAGAGGTTGATTTCAAAAACAGTAGATTACTAATTGACCTTTTTCTGCATTTACCATGCTGTTTATCATTTCAGCAGTTAGCTATCTTTCCGACAAGTGAATTTCTTGAAAATGTGTATGACATTTAACTAGATAGAGTTATTTGTCATTGAATAATTTAATGTCACTTCTTATTGCTTCAATTTAAATGGTTGATCTAATTTTTATTTGCAACATACAATTTAGATGACTCATATTATATTGGTTAATGTCTAAATACTTTAAAAATTTAGATGAATGTGCTTTTTACTTGTCAACATAATCAAATGGGGCATATGGGATTGAGATTAAACCGCTGATTACATCAATGATAGAGCACATTTATTTTATCCTCTCCTTTCAATCTTGCTTAGTCACATGTCCCCTAAATCTTTCTAGAGCCCACTTTACATCCCTGGTTGTACAACAATTTCATGAAATCATCAGCTGAGTTCCTTGGATTGATAGCAGCTTTTTCTTTTTTGCTTTATTGCAAGTTTCAGGGTTCATATGTACCTCCCCTTTAACCTTCTAGAGCCAAAGTATACCTCCTTTCCTAGATTGCACTGTATGAAACCCACAGATGACACTTCCTTATTTGTCTACCTTTTATTTGCTATAATTGCTGTATCTTATTAACATAGTTATGTCTATTAACAGATATAAAACTTTTATAGCTATCGGCTTCTATTGACATTAGCATCTTCAATATTTTCAATAGTATATACAGCACTTTTCTAAAGATAACAACCATTTTTATCACCTTTTTCTGATGTATATACCATTAAACATCAGTAAATTATGAATTGCCGCAGTACTAAAAGTGTGTGATGAGAGAGACAGAGAGAGGAATTAATGTGACACTAACTTATTTATTTCCTCTTTTCTACTTTGCTTACACTCAATCACATTCGGGGTGAACTATAATCTCTTACAGCACCATTATATTGTCCTTCCAACTTTCTCGAACTGTCCTCGCTCACCACACCGAATCACTACTGGTGGCTAACAGGAAATATGTCTGCAACAATGAAAGCCAAGCCCTTAGATACAGAGAACAGATGGGTGACTGCCAGAGTCCGGGGGCAGAGAAGGTGGGCAAGGTGGGTGAAGGGGTCCAGAGCTACAAACCTCCGGCTATAAAGTAAGTAAGTCCTGGGATGTAATGTACAGCATTGTGGCTTTAGTTAACGACACTCGATTGCATATCTGAACGGTGCTAAAGGAGAGAATTTAAAAGTCCTCGTCAGAAAAATAAATGCTCTAACTCTGTGTGGGGACAGATGTTATCCAGACTCACTGTGATGCTCACATCACAATATGTACAAATATTGTATCCCTGTGCTGTACACCTAAAGCTAATATAATGTCGTGTGTCAGTTATACTGCACTACAAATAAAGAAACCTTTTAAATGAGAGTTGGTTATAAATTTGTACTCTTTTACCTCTAAACTGCCATTTTATGAATCAGGTTTTCCTAATAAGGTAAAAGACAGAGCAGTCTCATGACAGCAAACAAGACCCAGCAACAAAGTATCTCCTGAACATCACAGATCTTTGCCAGGTATCATAATGTATGCACGCTATGCGTGAAAGCACCTCCCTAGTTCAGCTCCTCCCTAGTTCAGCTGTAGAGTGGCGTTCCATGTGGGGAAACCCTGGGTCACTCTCCCCAGGGCTGGAACTCAGCCACTCCTTGCCGGTGCTGGCATTCGCCCTAGACACGCAGCTGTCTGCCTACGGTCCTTGGAAGATCTCCCCGAACCTTTCCAACCATGACAGGACCGACCCACTACCTGTGACGCTGCCGTGGTTACTGCCCATGGCTTCATTTTAACAAAGCGGACTCCAGAGAAATTTAACCTCTGGAGTCTGCAGCTCTACAGAGCACGTCCTTGGACGAGGTTTCCACGGGCCCCTTCCGCTGCCTCTGTGGGCCAGCTTCTGCCTCACCTGGCTTCACCCCACTGCTCACTCCACGAATCCCATCAGCCCAGGTGTGAACCCAGTGGCTGACACCCAACCTAGAAGGAAAGAAAATGGCCTTTGGATGATATTCAGTGCAGAGTATCACTAGGGAAGGTGTCTACCTTTCATCTTGACATCATAAAGCAATTAATTACTTACAGAGATTTTTGTCATCATGTTCTCACTCCTGTCAAGAGTGCATTACTCTCCAGTGCTACATTGGGGACAGTTACAAGTGACGTTTTGAATGATGTGAACTTATGGCATGTTCCACACTGATTGAACATGCCAATATCCCTGGGCCTTCCGGAGGTTCCTTCAGGAACGCCACAGATATGGGGAGATCATTGGCCCCTCTCAGGAGCCCAGGTCACCAGTCAATGACCTGCTGCACAGACAGAAAGGAGAAGGGTCACACTTCACCTTTTGACGTTGACCTAACCTGCTATGCCTTGGCCGTACAGTGGGCAGGGCACTTGCTGAGTGCATGCCTGCAGCGCCACTGTGACGCAGACACCGGGCACAGGACCGTGCCACAGACCCCGCCCCAGTGCCCCCTCAGGTCGACTGCTCTCGAGTTACTTTTCACTTCATGAAAATACCAGGATAAGGAAGTGGTAAAGGGGGTTTTCAAAACCAGCTCGCTGTATATACTTTTAAAAACTTTAATATATAACCCCCGGAGTTTACTACTACACATTTCTGCTGCCTTCAAACATCTCAGGGTCAAGGAAACACCTCAACATTACAGGGGAGAAGTACACAGAAGAAAACCTATCACCCTAAAAATTGCCCAAAAGGTATCTTGCAAGTGCAGTTACTATAGTTGTTGATATTTTATATTCAGAGTCATAAACTGAAAAGAATCTACCAAAACTAAAAAAATTTGCTAACATTTTCATAAAATGTATTTTAAACCCAGGCAAACTTTTTAAAGTGGTGTTCTACTCCATCTGAAATGCAAGGTAGCACATCAGGATTCTACCGTGTTGGTTACATTGTATTTTTTCCTCCTTTAATCTCAATAAATATAGAAGATACTAAACAAAAAATAAACAAACAAACAAAAAAAAAAGAACAGTCACATAGAAAAATAGCTCAAACTATTGTTTGATTTCAACTGTATTTTCATAGACTTTTAGGGTGACAAATAATCACAATGACTCCAACTGTGTGATGAGAAGGTGGGACAAAGGGCGGAACTGGAGTACTCTTATCTCCTCGCTGTGGTTCTCAGTCCATATGCTATTGTGTTTGTCTTTAATATGAGTTGAATAAGAACAGAGACTTCTCCCATGGTGCTATGAGGAATAATTAACAGAAAGAACCCTCTGAAGATGAACGATGGGACCTAGGTTTCCAGCTCAAGTCACATAAACGCTGCGGAGCGGGGATGCATATAAATCCATCGGACATATTTCACACCGGACAGCCAGCCATCTGGGAGGGCGAGGGAGATTTATGGCCCAAGTGCTGTCACTGTGCGTAGCTCGCTCACTGTTTTTCACATCTCAGTAGTTTCGCCTGGGAAGTTGTTTTAACCGTAATTCCTCATCCATTATCATTAACAAATCTCTGAGCTCTGACCGAAGTCATCTGCGTTGGCCATCCAATACCTCATTCCCTCAAATTGGGGTCAATTATTTTTTATTGTTTTGAAATCCATTGTAATAAAAATTTACTTAATGGGTTTAAGCCCTAAATGTTTTCCTTACCTTCTTTCAAAATCTGCTCCATTTACCTGTTTGCATATGATTATTCTTAACGTTTTCCTGGTTTCAGAATGGACAGATCAGTTTACGAAAGTGATACACTTAATGAATGTTCTTGATAAAAGGAAACTTTGTCTTGCCTTAAGATTTCATTGTCTACAAATGGTTGAGAACAATGTTGCTGTTAATTACTATTAAAAATAACCTGGGTAATATTGTGTATACTACATATTTTCCAAAGAATACAAAAATCCATGAAATGTGGAAGTATTTAATGTGTACCTTTTATTCACTGATTCCTTTGATCACATCACTACTAATAAAACTAAATGCTAAAAGCTATTGATTTAAGGTAAATCTAGGAACTGGTATGTAGTAGGCAGAGATTATATTGAAAAAGAAATATATCAGAAATTTTCTTTGGTTAATAAGCACATCAATTTTTAATTTTTTGTCTTTCTACAATTGATACTAAACATGCTAAAAAGTCTCTACTAATAACCATCAGAAAGAAGACTGAGATAACTTTAAGAGAGTTTGAAGAGTTTTAAAAACTTGTATTAAAACATAAAACCATTTTTATAGTGACAAATGAATATTATCTGCACAGACCCTCTCTCGTACTTCATTGTTTCCTGTGTGACGACTAGACAGATGAAAACTCCTAACTCTCTCTCCTACAATCATGAAGAAGAGACTGTCAGAGTCTTTAAGAGAAATAATAGACCTTACATCTTGGGAAAGAGATTTAGCCGCATGATTTGAGAAGGAAAGATACGTTATATGGAAGTCTGTGAGATCTGAACTGTGGTTGGGGAAACTGGAAGAAACCACACCACGTGCCACTGAGGAGTGACTCAACCTGAGCTCACTAACTTATTGTGTTATCCTATCCCAGGTAGGACTAGGCTTTGTGGGACAGAGACAAAGACAAGAATAGATCCTAATTTTGAGCAGTTTATACTCTGATAATTCATGCACCCAGATCTTGCAACAGAACAGCTCTGTATCATAAGAATTACACAGATAGAGAATGATACATTCGAGTATTGCTTTTTCTGTTGAGGTTTATGAAATGACCCAAGGCTGCCTAACCTTCCTGGTGAGTCAGTGGCTTTGTCCACATAGTGACTCAGGGACTCAGGTCCCTAATGTCTTCTGACCCCTTGTCCTCTAGGGCTTAGAATCCTCTGCTTCCAGAGAGTGGACAAGCTCCGTCTGTTCTGTAAGGCCCTCCTTAGAAAGATACTTATAATTTCTGTTTGCACTTCACGTATGTCAGAAGCTAGTTGTGTTTCAGTGACAATGCTGCACCCTGGAAAAAGGACCAAATTTTGGTCAATAGCTGGCCACTTCCATCACATAAATACAATACAATTTGTCATTCACAAGTTAAGCCACTTCAGACCCAGAAATTGTTGGTTCAACAGAGAAATGTATTGTTTTCTTATGCTGTTTCCTTGATCTAAATGTCATTTACTACTACAGTGGGTGGAATTCTGTTAAACAGTGAACCGTGTGAAAGAAGAAAATATTAGACTATGTTCTAGGCAAATAACACTGGTCAATATATTTACACTTAATTATAGAATACAGAGTTTCATTTTTCCCTTTTACAGTAATTATTTAGTATTACGTGATTATCATAAAAGACAGCATTATTGAGGAGATCCATGATTCTGGTGCCAAGCCTTCCTTTGGGAATTCAGCCCCTTGCGTGCCTATAGCATGGTAATGAAAAGCATTATTCTGCTTCACGGAACCTGCAGAATAAATAGTAGGAACAAGTACAACGTGACTGTGCTGCATGAACCACAGTGTAACTGAGCAGAATATGACCTAAATGAAGGATGCTAAAAAATGTTCAAAGATATATTTGTCAAACTGATTCCAAATTTCCCCATTAATCAGTGTATTTTTCTAGGTATCCATTTGAAGGTCATTGCATCACCACTCAACTGAGGCAGCAGGAAAATGATGCTCTATGCACATAAAATATCGCTAAGCTATACAGAGAAGACATTACACAGGTATTTAAAGAGGATGCTAGGATACAGAAAAGTCTCTTATTTGGTGTGTCTATTATTGGTATCTCATCATTATGTCTATTGGAATCTTTAATAAGAAGATGAAAGTGTTTAATTGTTTTCAAATCTTGGTTGAATAAATGAAGAAAGAATATTGTATTGTATAAACAGAAATATTTAGGCATCCAACCACCAAATGAACACCTACTATGTGCCAGGCATTGTTCTGTATACTAGGGAATTGTCAGGGAACAAAATACGTAAGTACCCCTCTTAGCCATTTTTCCCTTATTGTACAAACCTAGAACTCTTTTTTTAAGCAAAACAAACAAACGTTGCTGCATACAATCAGAGGATATTTTTGAGGAATAAATTTTCTTTGGTTTCCTACTTTGAACTTTGGAATTTTCACTAGGCGTGGAGTAAAAATGCGACTGGAATAAGTTAGTTAGAATAGCTAGTCCAGTGGAAGGCTTCCACTAAATGGGGAGGGACAGCCTGCCATACAAGCGCAGAGCCAGCAGAGGGCGATGAAGCAGGTTTGTGAGGCGGGCTGTCAGAAAACACCCGTAAACATACAAAGGCTTTGAGAAATATGTATTGTACCCTTTAAAAATACTGTAGGTCATCAGAAGCTTTTTGGTTATGAGAATTTACCAGTTGTGAAATACAGTATTTGAAAGTTATTATTTTTTTTTAAGAAACTACCTTCTGGTATACAGTGGGTAACACAATTAGAAGTTAATGAATTTGGTGCCAAGTCTCTGGTTTGAGAATTTAGTCAAGCAACCGTGGTCTTTGTGAGTCATGAGTTACACATATTTTGGTCATAATTCACAATTACTAGGTGGTATAAAAATAAATAATCCTTTAGCAAAACCACTTTGGGGAGGATGACTCAGTTTTTAAAGTTAGTAACATAAAATCTCACTATATTTTTAGTAATTGGAAAACTCTTGATTGAAAGATACTACCAAATTCATGGTAAGTACAAAAAAATGTTCTAACTGTGTCTTGGTTTATACTATACATATATTTGAAAAATATTTGTAAGGCACAAGTGTATACATATTTTTCATTCTTATATTATTGCTATTGTTTGTTCATTCTATTTCACTATTAACTGGTAGGCTGTTAAGTTTATATGCCTGTGTGGATGATAAACACAAGTGATATTTAATTATAAAATATCATATGTATTGAAAAATATCCATTTGTTTGATTTATGTATCTATTTAACAAGGACTTTAGAGATTATACTGTGATTTTTATTTTCCTATATCAACATTCTACATCACTTGAAAGCATCACTAATAAAAGAAAAAGGGGACTCTTTGTACAAGATTAATACCTGAGGAGATACAGTTCATAGTCCTCTGTATTCAAACAGCAGCCCATCACTTTGGGGCATTTCACACCAGAATCTGCATTTGAACACGATCTCCAGGTGATTGTTTGACATTAAAATTTGAGAGTCCCTGGTCTGGTTGCCTGCACAATAATCTTCTTTTTGCTTCCTCTACACCAATAGGACCCACATTTTGTTCACATTTTGGGTGCTCATGAAAATCATGATCCCTTCTCGGCCTAAGGGGACAAAGGTTGATTAGACTACGCCAAGCATGATCATTTAATCTCCTGTCCTCTGCCCATTTAAGTGCAGGCATGTGGTGCAACCCTAAACAAAGTGCTGGAGGAAACATTGGGGGACTTACTGAAAAAAGAAATATCACTATTCTCAAAAAAGCCCACAGAACAAGAACAAGGACACTCTTTTGCTCAGAAGGATAGGTTCCTTCTGCAAGCAGTGCCTGCAATGGCCACAGCATGCTTGTGACTTCGAAGACAAGGGAATGATCAACACAGGGTCCTAAAGCCGGGGGGCTGTTTGTCCAGCCCCGGAACCCCACTCCCGCTGGCATGCCTGTTAACGAGATGGCGCATCCTTTCTTGCTCGCCCACTTTCCGTTGGCCTGTTACTGATCCAAACAGATGTATTAACCTAAAAGAACCATCGGGCTCCACAGCTACATTAATCCCATTCTTTTTCTTTAAATCTCCACCTTCTAGATACACAGATGGGGGACTTTTTGTGAATCTGTGATAGTAAATAATAAACAGATGATGAGTTGTTCCAAAGGAAGGGTAGCCTCTCAGTTAGAAGGTTGACTTCCTTGGTGGATTAGGATGGGAACCGGAATTCAATCTGAATTTTCCTGTGTGGACTTTCCTGCTATTCAAAGTTTAAAAGGATTGGTTTTCTGCATTCGGTGCATCGATTTATGAAAAAGAGCAAAACAGTTCAAATCTGGATCATGTTAGTTTTAATTAAATTTCCTTTCAGTTTTTATTGAATTTCTGAAGTAATACTTTAATTATTGCCACATTTAACTTCTTACAAAAATCATTCTGGGAAAGCTCAATTTAAGAGCAAAACCATCTACTTGTACTGTGTACAGCCACATGAGGTTTTCCATTAGACATCTTTGCATCAGATGTATGTGCATTAGATATGTAGACTATCAATTCTACGGGACAGTATTGATCAAATACATTGTACAAGAACTCTAGGATGTATATTTTGTTGAGGATCTCTGCACATCTGTAGCACTTAGTATTTTAATGTGCATCTCATTTCTTTCGGTTCAAATAATTACTGTTTGTAAGTGTGGCAAGTGGTGTTTTACAAAATTTGCCACAATTATTTCTGGTCCCAAATGCTGTTTCAGAACATTGCCACTCCCCTTCAAGAGATGTAGTGTTTTCCTACTGCCCTTGAACCTGGCTGCGCTTGTGACTGCTCCAACCAACAGATAATGCGGGGAGCGATGTTCTACAACTGCTGAGGCCAGGTCCACAGAAGGATGTTGCCTTTGCTTCATCCTCTCTCTTTCTCCGTATGTTTGCACCAGGAATCCAGCCACTCACTCTAAGAAAACCCAGGTTCTGTGGAGAGGCCACCAGGAGGTGGGTCTTGGACAATAGCCAGCGTCAACTTCCAGAAAAGTGAGTAAGTGAGCCTTCGGCTGACTCTGCTCCCCAGCTCAGCCTTCTTGTCCTCTTACTAAGCCCCGGATATGTTGGTGCCCAGTCCCTGCACGTACGTAGCCTGACTGAATTCTTGACCCACAGAATCTGTGAACATACCCAATGGATGTTTTATGCTATTAAATTTTCAAACCTTATAAATCAATGAGATGATCTCACTCATATCTTAAAAAGAAATTGCATTCAATGGGAATGTTAGTCTAAGACTTTGCTAAGAGCGAATTATGATTTAGTGCACAGGGAAAAGCTGGGCTTGATGTCAGACAAAATCAGATCCGAATGCTGATTTTGTGGGTCATGCTCAAATCACTTCCATTTCTGAGCTATAGTTTCCTTCCCTGAAACACAGAGATAAGTAGTCTCATTTCAGAGTTGTGACGAGATTCTGATTAAATAGAAATATATAACCCAGTGCCTAGCACATCACATAATAGACTAATATATATTTGTTATTGCAACATAGATTTGAGATGACTAGGCACTTTATAAGAATACTAGTAATTATGAGCATTTACTTGAGTGCTTACTATGTACCAGGTTTATATTCTTGGCATGTGTTTTCTCACTTACTCTTAAAGAGGAAATCTAAATCCCTAGTCACATAAGAGAGTAAGTGATACTAAGTAGTAGAACTTACATAGTTTCAATGTGACAGAACGAGTGGCTGTCTTATATAAAAGGTATGCATTGCATAATCTATGAACATTTGGCTTTAAAATATGCAAGTAAATACCAAAAAGTTAACTGGTTGAGTTCTAGTGTGCTACATAGTTATCATGGGCTCTATTGGTTAACAACCCCAAATATTACACTAGTGATGCATTAGTCCTTGATTTCACATTCAAAAACACAGGCTGAAGAAACTAATTGTATGAGCACATGCGTTTTCACAAACACACAACCATCTGGAGTACCTTTAGCAGCAGAAGCCAATATTTGTGCTGCTATTTTCATTATAGATCTTTCAATGAAACTCTCTCCAGACAAGCAGAGAGCTAAAAAAGAAATTAGTGGCCATTCAAGGACATGGCTCAAAGACAATCCTATTCTATTAGTGTACGTGAAGCTTTTCTTAAATCTGTGATAAATTCCCCCAAAGCGTGGTTTGTCTGAGACCAACATCTATTCAGGACATAAAATGGAGGGGGAAAAAAACCCTCCATGGTTCATTTAAACAGCCTTCTTAATGTCAGAGAATTTTTAGCTGAAGGAAGATACTGCCTTTATTGCTATGTTGAATGAATAATTCAGAATGAAAGCAGTTGCAGCATAATGATAAAATTACATAAATCAAAGGGTAGCTGTTCGAGCCAAATATCTACAGGAAAAAAATCACATTTCCTACACTTCTGTTTACTTGGATAGTTATTTGGTTTGTGCAGATGTTCCAAAATCTACCATTACACATGTTTCTTTGCGATATTTACAACCCACTCCAAATGCTTGCTCTAAGAAAATTTACTTCTCTATTGAACACATCCATTGGCTTCATTGGCTCCTTGTGGAAGCAGAAGCTGTACATCAATGACCGGCAAAGTTCAAGGTAAATGATCATTTGAAACCAGAGTAGAGAGTAGGAAGAAGGGAGTGAGTTAATGATTCTTGGATGCCTGTTCCATGCCAGATGGCAGGTGATTCACTATTTTCCTTTCCTCACAACAGCTTTCTGAGTTATGATAATTATTCTGATTTTTCAGATAAAGGGAGCTTAGGTGAATTTTTTCTTGTCCAAGACCACGCAATTACAAAGGGGTGGAATCACATTGAAATAGTCCGACTCAAACAGCCTGCTCTTTCCAAATTGTAAGAGACTCTTCTGAGCATTTTAGATTATCATTGAAGCATCAGTGGCTTTAAGGCAAAGTATTTTTTAAAAAAAACAAAATTACCATGTTTTTTGGCCCAGAGTTTATAAATAGGATGATGAGTACTTAAATGATTTAAGTCACGTTTGTTGGAAAACTCTTGACTTTTGGGGATGCCTTTAAACAATCTGACTTTGTTCCCTTGTTAAGGCAGAGACATATTTTAACACACAAATTTCTGGACTTACTTAGGCAAGAAATCTTAGTCTGAAGCTCACTGCTTGGAAATGGGCCTCTCCTCTGGTTAGGTTCATGCTAAAATCCACCACACGTCCAATGAACTTAAGAATAAAAAGTCCTATCTGTACAACTGTCTGAATAGCTTATTGATTCAAATTTTTTTAAATGGTGAGTTCAGCAAACTCAGAAGGGCAGCAGAACCAGCATTTCAGCTCCAGCATTCCTTCTCCAGCTGCACGCCGTCACAAACAGGAGACAGGGCCCTCTCCGTCCACTCCGGGCTCCGCACTGTCCCCAGCTGTGTACGCCGCCCATTTCCTCGCCGAGGGGGAAACCAATGCCATCCCTCTCTGCCCACCACTCACGGAAACATTCACAGACATTTATTCTCAAGAAGGGAGATTTTGATGCATGCGTTTCTATATTCTAATTGCTTCTATGTATAAATGGTTCCAATGTTTTGGGATAAAAGTCCTTAGTAATAAAAAATATTTATTTTAGCCACAATTGACTTTTAAAATACATTAAGTTCTACCCTGCGGTTTTCTTTTCATGATTCTGTACCAAGGCAAATAAGTGCATGAATTATTGAAGCTTGCTGATAAAAGACAGTAGGAGAGTTCACCGGGGCCAATGTCCACATGGGGGCATTAAAGGAAGAATTCTCTTTGAAAGCGTCTACCATGTTGCATATCTATTCAACTTCTGTATGGATGCCCCTGGTAAGGAGGCATGCTTCTGCCTACATAGCCAAAAATTCCTGTGACTGACTTCTGAAACCTTCCATTCCTTTTCCTCACACTCTAAATCTTTAGACCTATATTTACCATTAAAGATGCCTATATCTCCATCATACGCCAAAATACACTTGAAGTGCTGTAAGTTAAAAATAAGAGCACTTACTGAGGTGGGAAAATTACCATATTTTGACTTAGTAAACAATCGATTGACATATGCTGTTTTTATTGTTCCAGTACAGAGATTGTCATTATTTTATGTTGGAAACCATAAATGTAAATGCTAGTTATTTAGTACGTTAGGTAGCTGTCATTTAATTTATGATATGATTGTTGCTAAACTAGAACTAGACAAAATCATAATTACTCTGTCTTCAAAAAACCTCAGCCACTTTTTTCTGAGAGAGCTAATGTTTAGCAGCAGAAGAAAATAACCTTCTCATAGCTAAGACACACGTTTTTCAAACATCTGCTGTTCAAAATGGTGCACTTATCAATATAAACTGCTTTTATTAATAAAGCATATTTATGAACAATAGCCTATTAGTCTAATTTTAAATTTTTGACATTAAGATTAGCCATCCCTTTAATTGAACTATATTTTATAATATAAGATATTTACATCTGACACATCGAAATGAAAAATAAAGAAGCCATTTTATAACTTGTTATTTTATACATTCTTGCCTTTTGGAAATTCATAGCAAATGAAGATTTGATGCTTTAAATTCGAGATGCAGTTGCCATGACAACTAAGAGGTATAATACTGTATACTACTATTCAAAATGTACTTGAATGTCATCAGAAATACTACATTATGTATAATTATTTTTCCAGATTTAAATAATAATTATCTAGTCATTTAATTTTTGTTGTTTTTAAATAGGTTCATATGTTATCATTTTAACACAGGAGGTAGGTTTAAGAAAAAGTGTATAGATATGTTACAAATGAATCATTAAAATTTATGAGTTGCCTAAATATGCCAGAGTGAAAGGTTTTTCATTGTATAAAATAAAACTGTAAATAAATATAATGTTCAGTGATTTAAATAATTTCATGACAGTCACCCAAATACACATTTCTTTTAATATGCTTATCTAAGCCTAACCCTCCTCAAGCCTCTCTGGTCACACTTCCCCCCACGCTTTGTCTGCACTCGAGCTCTTCCTAAGCACATCGACATGTTTCCAACGGCACACATTAGCTTTCCCTAAACCCGCCTCCTCACATATTCCCGGAACTTTGCTACCAGTAACACTGTCTTCCCCTCACCCAGGTTCAAACCCCAGAGTCATGTTTGACTTTTTCTTCCCCTTGTCCTCATTATGTAATTCATGACTATTATCGCTGAGTACTCCAGGAGAATAACAGCACTTTAACTTAAATATTCGTTCAATATTGAATTTGTACTGTCAGGAGAAAAATTAATGTCCTATTAATACAAGTTTACCTATTTTTATGTTAAATGTTTTCATTTCCTAAAGTAGGATCCACCGCCATTACATGGGAATGGAGAAGGGGGGCGGTCAGAGGGGCAGGCGATAGCAAGACCCAACCAGCATCCACATTATACTGCTCAGCTTTATGCTGTACTTACAAACAAACCAAGAGTCGTTTGGGGGAAGAAAGTTATTTCAAAATATTTGGAGAATATATTTCTTGTAGAAGTATGGAGAATGGTTTAAAAGGAGAGATTAGAGACAGAAAACCAGACAGAAATATCCTACTGAAGTTCAAAAATAGACAATGAAGATATGAAATAGGCTTAGGAATACCAATATCACTTCTACATATTAAAAGATATTTCCTTTTTTTAACACATGAGGCTGACCAAGTTTCAAAATTTGATAGGCACTCTTTTGGAAAAAGCAAACAAGCATTTTTCAGTATGGTCCATGGAACGTCGGTTCTTCAGAATGCAGTAGGTGACAGTATGGCACTTTGACTTAGCAATGTATTTTATTTTTCGAGATTTTTATTTATTTGTCTTTGGAGAGAGGGGAAGGGAGGGAGAAAGAGAGAGAGAGAAATATCGATGTGCAAGAGATACATAGATTGGTTGCTTTTCACAGACTCCCAACTGGGGACCTGGCCCACAACCCAGGAATGTGGCCTCACCGGGAATAGAAACACCGACATTTCTGTTTACAGGCCAGTGCTCGGACCATTCAGGCACACCAGCCAGGGTAAGCAATGTCTTTATAATATTATATTTCATTGATTCTCAAGTATACGTATTGTTATCATTTTTATTGATTCTAAGGCATTTTAACATCCTTAAAGTCATGGTGTATTTCATAGTGGATGGTGCACAGTATTTATATGGTGGTGGTTTTCTCTCTCCTCGTGGTACCATGGTACCAAAAATAATGGCTTATCTTATAGTCAATAGCAAAGAGCCAGTAAAATGTGCTGTTTATCAACAGATTCATCTAGGAATACACATACACGCAAATAGAAGCAAGTGCTGTCATGGTTCGTAATACCAAAATATTGGAAACTATAAAACTCTAAAAATAAATCATGGTACACATATACACATGATACACATGGTACACATGGTACACAGTGAAGTTCTTTGCTGTCTTTCAAAGAATGAGGCAGAACCATATGGAATTATTTTATGTAATAATATGTGGAAAAACACAACTAAAGCACTGTGTAAATTATGTTATGGTTCCTTCTGGTGGGGGAGAGTAGAGATCATAAGAATGAGAAAAACAGTTGTTTTCCATTGTATACCATTTTTGACATATTGAATTTTTTTTCCAACTACAAGTTTTATCTTTCAGAAAATCAAATACATATTTAAAATATTGTTTTGAACTATTATATCCACAATAATTTGCTTCTAACTTAAGTAATTCCTCTTAGTTTGTGAGATTGATTACTGTCACATGGCTCCTCAAGAAGTAAAAATATTATTCTTAAAATTAGAATATATAAAAAAATAAAAAGTTGATTTTCTCTTAAAAAAATAAAATAAAATTCACTGTCCATTAAAAAAATAAAAATAAATAAAATTAGAATATAAAGTCATTATTTTCTTCTTTCTAAGTTGAGTTACATTAACTATATATAATGTATAATATTTATCCCATAACTATTTGGAACACTTTATTATGTATGGAATTGGATTTTTACTCTTCAGTTTGTCATCTAAGTATTTGTTTAATGGAATTTCTATTTAGAAGAAAAAATATTTGTGTCAAAGTATCTGTTTTATGACTATACTTTGGAAATATATTTTTATTTCAATACTGGCCAATGTAGCATCACTTTTCCTTTAAATTATTTGGGATACATTTTATAGTTTTGACTTTTGTTGACTTTCTCTCAGATCTCTGAGGAACAACTATCATTTTTTTCTCTAATTTAAAAAATTTACTTATAATTTTTGACTTAGAAATTGTCAAATGATTTTCCAAGGGTTGCTCTACATCCTCTAAGAAATCTACACTTAGCTGGAATGTTGCGTCTTTTCTTTCAGAAAGTGAAGTATGTAGAACGGAATGATCAGCAATCACTTGAGGGGCGAGAGCCTCAAGAGTTAACTGTGCAAACAGTGTTAGTCCTGAACAGGCAACCGCATTTCTAGAGCCCAAGCCCAAGAACAAAGTGTTTATGGGCACTGGGACAGAATGGATGTAGCGCCAGCCACATGCTGCCTTCCACATCTATTGTTTGTGCGGCAGGATTGAACAGCCTTCGAGGGCCCATCCCAGGGTTGTTTACTATCCCTTATGAAGACAGAATCTGAGTTTATAGACTTCTCTAAGTGTCTCTGTTGCCACTTTATCGTATGTGCTCCAGCGGACCATAAAAATGCTCAGTTCATTGTAAAAAGACCCATCTGCTTCTTCAGGACGTTCGTCTCACCCAGAGGGTTATATGACCATCATGACTTGCCTTGTATTGTTCAGTGCATTCCATTTTTGTTTTCCTTTCTGAGTGCCTTTGGAAAAATAGAATTCGGTGTCCTTGAGTCTCTTCACATTTTTACCTTCTGCTTCCATCAAAGAGCAGCAATGATCAAATCATACAGAGGTTATTTATTTGTAAATCTAGAAGTATCTATAACATTTAAAAATTTCAGTTAAATCTGGAAAAATCTTGCAGAAGTGACTTGGCACACATTGAAAGTTATAATCACATGTTGAAATCTTTAAAAATGCAAGAAACAAAATGCCACACACTCCTCTGCTGTATTTAAGGGTGTGTTCCCCAGAAATGGAGGTGCCGGCATTAACATCATCAGGGTGTTTATTCTCGTGAAGAGTGAACACCTCAATGTCTTCCCGGGTACATAATGTGGCCTGTGCTTACCTGATCTCTGAAGGGAGTACAAGGAATATAGCTGGAGGAGCCTCATTTACGCTGGTGAATAAACTTGAATGCTTGTGTGAGTGACATATTTATATGCAGATGAACAGAGCACCTGGAATCTCAAAAATAAACTGTAAGCTACTTAAAAACTTCTCTTTGCATTTATGTACTGATACATAAATGTTCACCGAGGAAAAATCATCCATTAGAAACTAATGATTTGTAAGTAGTAATTACTAATAGCAATTGTTTTGTAAATTGTGTAAGTTGTATAATATTGATCTTTCCGATTTCTAAACTTCCTAATTAATATTTGGTGGAAAGGCTCAGAAGAAAGGACATGACCCAACCTCTGGGGTCTTTGGATGCAATTCGAAATGGTCACCGTCAGCCCTGGCTGGTGTGGCCCCGTGGATTGAGCACTGGTCTGTGAACTGAAAGGTCACCGGCTGGATCCCCAGCCAGGGTGCATGCCTGGGTCATGGGACAGGTCCCTAGTGGGGCATGTGCATGAGGCAATTGATGTTTCTCTCCCTCTCTTTCTTCCTCCTTTCCCTCTTAAAAATAAATAAATAAATAAAATCTTAAAAAGAAAATGTTGCCATACAATGGTGATAGTTGTTGAATAGCCATGAGGTTTCTCTACTTTTGGTATTAAACATAGAGAGCTCTAGCCCTACAGGCACCTGAACTATAAACTACGTGTATATAAGAAAATATGTTGGCTAGCCTGAGGCCTCTCACTGTTCATATCTGGTTGCATCCAACCTCCAATATCTACATTGGAATTCAATGCTTAGAAAATGTTAGCGAGGTGGAGTTTGTCCTCCCCTCGTTCCGACGTATTGATTTATATCTGCTAATTGACATTACCAGTCAAAGTGCCCTTGGATTTGTAAGGGACTTGGATTCAAGCCACATTGAAACTCTATCATATAAACCATTTGGTAGGTGAACCTGAACTGATATCGGTTAAACAAGCTAAAAATTGGGCTTTGGTCTGAAACTGAAATTCTATCAAGAGGTGGAGGAGGCAGAAGACAAGTGGCCAGTGTCAGACCTGAATGTGTTCTCAGTCACTGGGTCGCCATTTTGGTGGTGGTGCTGTGGAGTTTGAGGCAAATAGTCATGTCTTCCTGTTTGTGTCCATGACGCTGAATTGAAAGGAATTCATCCTTTATAGCTGTAATTTTTGGTACTTGGGCAATTTTGCCATGGAATGCTATAGCACAGGCCTTGGGAGCTTGAACCCTCTTACGTGAGAACAGGCAAGGGTGCGTGTTACCTGAAACATCTACAATATTCATGGTTTTCTGGCTTAAAAGGGATCTGCAGAGAGGAAGGCCAATGCCTCCTAACTCCACAATATGAGCGAGAACGCTTGGGTCTGTTAGTGCTCAGTGAGAGCAACAGCTATCGCGAATATCACTTCAGTGATTCGAAAGCACATATAATGTAAGCCCCTGAAAATTTGGGGGAATTTTGGGGGTAGCATTGGCATTGTGATGTCTTGAGCTCACTGTTCCTTGAAGCCTGTGCAGAGGAGCTTTCTCCCACAGTAGCCAAAGCTGGCAAACAGTAACTTGGTCTCATTTGCAGCAGTCTTGGAGATGGCTAGAAATTTGAAGGCAGGAGTTCCTAGTTAAGGCTGATTTCTATAATCAGTCAGTGGAAGCTCAGAGAGCATAGAGATCTTGACTATTTCTGTAAAAGTGGTTTATTTCCACCCATGGACATGTGAAATTTAAGATTCAGAAGTTAGCTCTAATTACAAGTGATTAACCAAATATTCAAGTGAGGAATTTTTTCTAACTATATCCCCCCAAAAACTATCTCCTATTTCTTAGCTCTGAAGAACCTGTGAACTCTTCACTTATAATATTGGTATTCTTTCTTGTTCTTATATGTGAATGCTTCTGTTGTTTAAACTTGGACTTTGAATTTTTTTTAATTTTTAATTTTTTTCAATTAAAGTTTACTTTCAACATTGTATTAGTTTCAGGTACACAGCATAGTGGTTAGACAATCATATTGTTTATAAAGTGTTCCCTGCAAATATTTCCACTCAACACCACTTGTACTTTTACAATATTATTAACTATATTTCCTGTGCTGTACTTTACAGTTTGAATGTTGAATGCTATTTGAATGAAAGCCAGTTTCTGTTCCAACCTAAATCTCACACACCATTTCTACTTGTCTCACCTTCCAAACATTGATAGAAGACCCTCTTTATCTGCTAAATGAATATCAGAATACATGTAACCATTAGGAAAAGGTTGATCATTTGCCTATAAGATGTCATTGAAATAGTGCCACACTGGACATATATGCTACAGATGTAGCTAAAGAACTAATGACTAAATAACAGTAAGAGAAAGACAGGGTTAGAGATGGCCATAGACACAGAAAAGTAGAAATGAGGACACCTATGTGGGCAGAAGGAACAAAGGAAGTCAAACCACAGGGCAAAACATCCCAGGTGAGAGAACAGAGGGAAAGACACGGAACCTCACAAAGCACTGTGCTTCTGGTGGTAGAAAGGCACCGACCCAGAAAAGCACTGGTAGGCAAATCCAAGAAGCTAACCAGTTTCAGAGGTGAAGTCAGAAAGAATAACCATGTCTGTGTACACAGATGAGAAGAAATAAGGTATAAATCTTAAGGGAAAAATTACTGTGAATTAAAGATTAGAATTAAAGTTTATATACATAAATTTATATATTCATCTATGTAAACATATATATATATATAAATAACTAGAGTTTTAGAATGACCACATGAAGTTTTATGACATAATGAAGTTTTATATAAACTCTGGTGAATATTAACTCTATTATCTGGATATAAGTAATATTAAATAAAGGTTGACAAGAGACTATAAAAACTGCTGTTTATATTTAAAGAATAGAAGAAGATTCTTCCATGTAGAAGATATTCATATAATTATAGGATCAAAACATATAAATTTACTATGAAGATTCCTTTTAATAGAGTGCCCAGTAACTTCCAGAAATAGCAATATAAAGTTCATACCAGTAAATTCTGCCAAAACACCTTTGCTAGCAGTGAGTAATGTATTTTTGAAGTTTCTCCAATTTCTGAGATGAACATGGTACTGTGACTATATATATTAGCATTTCTTAAACTCATAGTGAGCTTGAAATTTTTTTCTAATGTATGTTGGTCATTTGCATTTTACTTTGCAATTGCCTATTATATATATTTTTCTGTTTGGATTTTCATATTTATTTCATGTAGCAAATACATAATTATTAATGGCATCCACTGTTTTTAGAAACTGTTTTCACCTTAGCAAAACATATTCAAAGGTCACTCTCAGGCAATATGAACTGGAAGGAAACAACAAAATTACACCGAAATTAGTCTGTGTCAGAAGTAAACAGTTAACATGGGGGAAGACAGGGCAAAGGAAAAAGAGGGGCCAGAAAGGAGAGAAGGAAGAAAAACAGGATGAGGGGGCTCTAACAAAGGGTGCCAAGCAACAATTTTTCCAGCGTCAGGATGACCCAAGACTCTTAAGAATAGAGGTTTCTCATATGCACAGTTTCTGTTGTTATAATCAAGATCACTTCTACAGATCAAAAACAAAGATAATGCAAGCCTCTGGAAAAACTTTAGGAATACTGGGGACAGCATTGGCCTTACCAGTAGAGGCAAGACTATGACCTTAATCTCTAACTAATTATATTTTTATCATGAAGAGAAACCTCAGCTGACCTGCAAGTTGGCATAGTAATTTCGGTTCTGGAGTCTCACTGTGTTGGTTCATATCTGGATCCCACAATAAGCGGCCTTATGAACTCAGTCTCTCTAAAACGCATCTCCTCTGCCAAATGCAGATAATACTGATATCTACATGATGCAGTTCTTAGGAAGATTTAGTGAAATAATACTGATAAAACCCTCAGCTCAGTGTCTAAAACAAAGTAAGTACTCATTAAATGTCAAGCATTTTTTATATATTTCTATGTACATGTGTATATTATATAATTAAGAACAAAGAATTGTCACAATAGAATGTTGTAGCCTCTGATCTTCACTAGGCAGTCCAAATGTGCTTTTCTATATGCTTTAACATTTTTCAAAACTACGATTTTTGTATTATATGGACATACCTTATTGTGTGAATATGTTAAAGTAAAACCTAATTCACCACTCCAGTTATTACTATATTTGTATATACATGCAGATATAAAAATACATACTTACCTATATTATAAATTAAATTACTTCAATTTGTGTTTGTTGGATAATTAATGCAATCGAAGTATTTTTATCACCTATTGGCATTGATTACTTCTTTTTTAAATTGTTTGCTTATATTTTGTTTTTTTCTTTAAAAAGATTTTATTTGTTATTCTATTACAGTTGTCCCAGTTTTTCCCTTTGCCTTCCTCCACCCAGCCCACCCCTCATTCCCACAGTCAATTCCCACATTGTTGTCCATGTCTGTGGGTCATTCGTACATGTTTTCGTCTAGTCCCTTCCCCTTCTTTCCACCGTTATCACTCTCTTCCCTGTTTTTGAGTTGGGCTGTTTGTATGTGATCTATATTTTTAACCTTACTGAAATAAGAAAATATGCTCCATGTATATAACTAACTGATGTCTTTTTTATTCTCAGTCTGTTAAAATTGTGAGGATTACCTGATTTCTATATTTTTTCTTATTAGTTTATTTATTTGATTGCTTATATTCCAGAGGTTTTTATAGACAGAATTAAGGCAGCTTATAAAAATATAAGCATTAAAGTTAAAGATCTAAAAGGAAATTAGAACTGAGTCTAAGCAAAATGCATAACATCACAAATGCCTTCATATTTTCTCAGGTTGGACCTAAACGACAGCAGCAAAATGGAAAAAAAAAGTTCTGTTCAAGCAGGAAACTTGCAAACTGTATAAAGTAAAAATTAAATTATTTCTATGGGTAAAAACAAATACTGAAAACAACATATCTTTTTAAAATATGCTCTATTTTTCTTCTTTTTTCTAAAGACTACAGTACACTTTGCCTTTTATCACGCTTACTGTTTGCTGTGCCTACTGAGACAGAATGTGAGCTCCATGAGAGGAAGTGTCTGTGGATTCAGCAATGAAAATTGCAATTCTCATGCTGTGGGTACTGAAGTAAAGTTTATTTTCAGATATTTATTTTGCATCCAATTTGCTTTTTCATATTAATTTTCATAAAATGTTCTATAGCCTCTTAGGTTTTCCCTATTTACATCAATATAGTTTATTAATAATTAAATGTTTATTTATGTTTTATGAAACTTGTGGATATTAGATTATGTGAGATAATATTATGAATTCCTCAATGATCAACAGTAATTAAAAAATAGTGCAAAGACAAAAGTTCAATCAGAGCATGCGGTCTCCTAGGAAACAGTAATGGTTTCATAGGTTGCATAGAGTATATCGAAGAATTCATTTTCATTCACTGGTTTATCTGATGCTTATTGAATCCTTAATAATGAACAAAGACACAAAGGTGTTTAAATCAACACTTGCATCTTGATGTTAATCTCTAGAGGCAGGAAAGTAAAGGAGTGACGGCAGCAGATGAGGCCAAGCACCTGAAGCTGCAAATGCTGCCTAAGTGTATCAGAAAATGCTTCAAATGTGGAGTGATATAAGAATAAAAATTCATGCATATTTTAGATACTAGGAACAATAAAAGGAAAAAAGAGACACTTGCCTTTTCAAAATGCTATAGGAGCTCAATCTGAACGCTTTTTGAAATCAATGGCAGAGAAAAGAACGTTTCAACCTTGCTGATCTCTTAGAGAAGAAAAATGTGCATAGCATATTAAGTGACACATTGTGGAATTCAAAAATGTGATCTCCACTCGTGCAGCTTTTACCAAACTTATTCTGCTCTGCAACTATTTCTGATCATTCAAAGGGCAGAAGCTACCATACCAGTTCCAAGCTGTGTTTTTACAGTTGTTGAATTAGCATATAATGAGGTACAGGGCATTAGCTAGTGCTTATTTCTAAGCCCTGTGAAATTACTTCATAATATTTTCTTTTCTCTTTCTCTGAAAAGGAAGTTATAGTGTATAAAGTGAGAAATCTGGGCCCTGTAAACAATGTTCAGGAATGCCTTGCAGCTATTGTAAATATCACCTGAGTTGTTTACAAGCAAGATGTAATATCTCGCTCCCTTGAGATAAACGTGGTGATGTTTTTTCCCAGTGTTCTCTTGGAGTATATTGGTAGGTTTTTAGTCTCTTACTATGTTTCCCAGTTTTACTAGGTATAATTGATAAATAAAAACTTTATTTGTGAAGCATATCATTTTTATGATACTCACAAAGAAGTAATCAATAAAACAAACACCCATGAGCTTATGGACCAGCTTTACCAAATCTTAATATTTTTGTCTTATTCGCTTGACTATTTTTTGGCTGAAATCAGTTAACATTTGTGAAACTCATACTAAGTTTTTAAAATTCATATTTAGCTTTACTTAGGATAAAATATTTCAACATACTTACTGTAAGTGCACCAAAAAACATATATAGCCCAAGCTTTATCACAAGATCATTCTCTGTAACCACCCCCCAGGCTAAGAAACAGAATGCGTGCCAACACCAAGAAGCTCCTTTCTTGTTCTCTTCCATTACTAACTTCCCCCTTTCTTCTTCCAAAATAACCACAATCTTGACAATTTCCACTGGGGATCTGGAGTCAATAACAAACCCAGACCAACTAAAGCAAGTATCTGTGACACAAGTTCACTGACACTGCACTTCAGTCTCCCAGACAGTCAATCTACAGCTAGCCCAAGCTTACTGTTGCCTTCCTGCGTGATCCCACCCCAAATGTGTGGATTTTTGGGGGGCATCTTCTTCCCAGTGGAAATTCCTCGATCTTTGTTTTGCTAGCCCAGAAGACTGCTGAAGCACCTCCTGGGCACTAGCACTCCAGTCACCTCTCCCAGAGCTGACAAATATTCCCAAGTCCAGGCTCACGTTCACGTTCCTTAAACTGCACCGTCTCCAGTGCTTGGCCCGTCAATGGGTCGCAGTCTTGCTAACTTGCCTCTGTATGAATAATTTTCAAGTAAATTATTTTAGTCCTTTAAAAATTCTCAGACACTAATGCTGTTTCCCCATTGTATAGCTAGAGAAAGTGAAACTAAAATCACTTAAACAATTCAGCACATGTTATTCGGTTGTAAATCAGGTGAGTGATGATTCGATCATACATCTGACTAGTCTTTCTGCTACATCGTAGATGAACCAACCGGCCTAACACGTACATCGTTATACAAAAGAGTGACTTGGATTTGGGAGATAGGTAATGACTTCAAGCAATACAGTTCTCAACATTATATGTGAACAATATAGAAGATTATGTCAAATATACGAAGCAGTTCCTGACTCTCTAATGGTAGGTACATAGCCTGCCCAAGATGTTATTTAAAGCAACAAAGCATATTTCTGTTGTGCTGATTTCACCGAGAGAGGCAGGGACCACACCTAACAAGTGTGACTCCATGATCTTTAGCACGCATAGAAAATTGAGTGTCTACCTATCACAACGAAGCTTGTGCGTGCTGCGCCGAGTCAGCCACACCCATCACTGAGAACTCTGCCTCTTCAGAGGGTGTCAGCAGAGAGATACAAGCAGACCGTGAACTGAAAAATCAGAAAAAAATCAAACACAACACAATGTTATTTGTCTATATTTTCTTGATTTCTAATTTTCCTTCCTACATTTAACAGAAGCATAAAAAGCACATGAATAGTATCATTTGTCCTGTTTCCAGGTATTGGTGATCTGTCTTCAATAGGAGCTATGAAGTTGCACTTCAAAAATATACAGAATGAAGTCGTATTAAATTTGTCAGGTTCAGTACTAAGCATCTCAGTTATTACAAGAATTTTTCCTGTACATTCACAGCAGTTTTACCTACTTATATCCCACTCAATGATGCTTGTATTCATTATTTTAACACAAACATACATGTAATTGTTAAATAAGAATATGGCAACATAGGACATTATCTACATTCTGAAATCGAATCCTATAATCACTTGTGCAGCGTACCTGGCAGAGAAGCCTGGCTCATTTGAATAAAAGGTGTTCAAATGTCCTCTCACAATGTGTTGTGCTGGGAGAACGAAGAGTGGAAAGGGTGGTTCTCACCCCGAACGCTTTCTGAAATCCATCTTCAAGCAGAAAGCAGGTGGTTATGGGATAGGTGACAAAGCAATGAATCATTTCACCTGAGTCCTGCCACTGACATTGAGGACACACTGCGTTTACCAGGCTTGACCCTGAAGAGTTCTTCATCGTGCTGACACCTGGCTTTCTCCTAAGAATGGGATATGTTTTCTGCTCTATAATTCTTCTTTATGTTTCATAATTGAATAACTTCTAGTCAGAAAATATTTGATAAAATGGTTTTTAAGTAATAGTCTGAGGTTTGCTAACATATACTGTTTCCTGAGCATTGGACTCAATTCAGGTGTTTTTTTTTTTAAAGAACTGAGGAAAAAATCAGAAACTCCCTAAAATTCTTCACAATTTCTAAAGAGCTGGTGGACTTTCCAATAAGGTAAAAAACTTATGGGTGTTTATTGCAAATTATAGATTTCAATATATTTATACAAAAGTATTTGTTTCGCATAAAACAAATACTTGACATCTGTTACTCATTCACGTTTCCCCTAGTAACTATAGCCTAATTTTTCAAATCATTGGGGACAGATGATGAGACAGCTAAAGAACATGGTAAGTTTTTCCTAAAGTGCCAGGTCCTCACCTTCACATGTTGTATGACAGAGTCCGGACATGAGAAGGAATGAGCTCAGAGAGACAACCTTCTAAGGAAAGGACGTGGCATGACAAAGGGGGAGAGGAGGGCACATCTCTTTTTGGCGATCATAGTGGCTCAATACTGTGCTTGCTGATTCCCAAGATCTGGACACCCAGAGAGGAGGTAGAGGGAGAAATTCCCATTGAAAATCCCATTCCTACAGTGGAACTGCAGAGGGAAGAAAAGACCACATCCCCTGCAGAAACCCCTAGAATTCCTAGCAAAAATAGCCCTACAGCTACCACAAAACCTGAGCTATCTGTACAAAGCATCACCCCAAGACCTAGATATAAAAAGTTAGCTTAAAAAGAAAGAGATATCCAGCGGATAGTCCCCACTCTTCAGGAATAGTTTTTGTTTTTCATTCTGAGTCTGACTAACATGAGATATGGACAAAAACACAGCTCAGAGTAAGTTAATGTTTAATAATAATAACAAGAGAAGTTCTGAAGGAATGCCGAGTTCCCCTCTGCCCACTAGTGCTTGTCCAGGATGGATGTTTCAATAACTAATAAATCTGAGTAAGAAACTTCCCCCAACTGTTTCAATCAAAAACGTCATAGATTGATTACAACAAGCAGAATTATTTGAAATACCCCCTGCTCCTGTAACATATACTCAGACAATTAATCACAGGGTACAAGAGATGTTGTCTGGAGTAGACTAACCATGTGGAAAAAGAACTTACTAAATTGTTTATCACCCTTAAGGCCAATATGTTCTTTTTTGTGATAATATTTGTAAAGGTTGTTAGATTAATGAAATTTATATCCGGGTTTTGGGTTTTCCGCTTCTATAATCAACTGTAACCACAAACATCAACCTATGCCAAAAATGAAAGTATAAAACATTGCTTGCTACACAATTAAAGTGGAGCAGATTCACCATCCTTTGAGTCGTGTGGTTATTCTGTCTCTCATCGCCAACACCTTACCCCCTTGTGACCTTCGGACCTCTGGACTCTGCCACAGCTGCACTGTGGCACTAAAGATAATGAGAGGCCATTTTGAGCAATATAACTGGATTTGAGTTTGGGGAACATCTCCATAGAGATGGGATCAGGGAAATACCACTTATAGTTGGGGTAACCCTGGCTAAGTGGTACTCCAAAGAAGAAAATAGGACTGCTAGGAGGAAATGGTTGTCCCACAGTTAGAAATGCGTGAAGAGAATCACGAGCATTTCAGCTGGGTCCCCTCTCCTTGTCCTGTGCTCTCTGGTTGCATGGAGACCAGTGATTGACACGTCTGGTTCAGTCAGAGACCCTCTCCAGCTGCATCCTTCAGCATCAGAGGGACGAGCTGCAAAACGGCTCTCCTCTTCCTCTGTCACCCGTGTCAGCGAGCTTTAGTACAGTCTAAAGATGGAAGGAAAGTTCTTTCTCTTCTGTTAGAATTTCAAATAATCAGGTACGATCTAGTGATCATAGACCAAACATGGTAAAGACAAAATCCTTAAAGTCTTTAAAAAATACTTCATATCCTAGCAGTAACTCATGCTCAATTTTCTTATCTTCTGAGCCTGTTTTTTTTTTGGGGGGGGGGGAATAAAGAAGGCATACCTGGTAAGAGTATTATATTATTTTTTAATTTTTAAAAATGTTTCTTGATTTTAGAGAAAGTAAAAGGGAGAGAGAGAAAGAAACATGGATGTGAGAGAGAAACATTGATTGGTTGCACCCCAATCAGGGATCAAACCTGCAACCTAGACATGCCCCCTGACCAGAAATTGAACCCACAACCTTCTGGTGTACAGGGTGATGTGCCAACCAACTCAGCCACACCAGCCAGTACTTAAATTTTCAAATGCAAGACACGTAATGTAGTACCTGGTACAGAGTGGATACTCAGTAAATACTGGTTCCCTCCTTTCCACCCCAATCCTTTCTTGGCTAATAGGCAGAAGGTGAAGGTTGTCACAGGGCGGCTAGATGAAAATACATATCGGTATTCCCTAAACATGGTGCTAATGACAAAGAATAGAGGCCCTAAAGACCTATAACTTTCAGTTTGCTTTAGAAGTGTCTGGGCCTAGCTAATCATGCTAAATATGTCTAAATTTTTTTGTTTCAATTATACATAAAGTTGATGTTCTTCTTTCATTCAGCCACATATATACCTAAAGAGTAGCCATGCTGTAGTGACCTTTTTATATACTGAAATCTTGAAATAAAATATCTTAACTTATCTTCTTTGGGAGTTTTAAAATAAAATCCTACTGAAAAGGAATGGAATGGACAGTTAAAACCCAATAAACGTCCATGTGCTCCTAGAATCCTGTGATTCTCAGACACACTGACCAAAGTTTCATAAATGTGGTTCTCCTGACAATTGTCCTCCATACTCTGGGGGTCCCCAAAAAGTAGAGGAAAAAATATTGATTTGCCCACATATCACAGGGCAACCTTGGCAGAAGTTGTCAAAAAGTCACAGACAGAATGCAGCCAGGCAATGTACAGAAAAGTGGACATGAGGCTGTCAAGTTTTTTTAGAGAGCACGAGGGAAAAAGAGAGGGAGAGAAACATCAAAGTGAGAAATATCCATCTGTTGCCCCTCTCCCCAGTAAGTGCCCTGACCAGGAACCGAACCCACTACTCAGGCACGTGCCTTGACTTGGAATCAACCTGGCGACCTTTTGCTTTTTGGGATGACACCCAACCAACTGAGCCACACCAGCCAGGGCAAGGCTGTCACTTGTAACAAGATGGTGAAGCTGCACTGAGACTCAGAGCTGCCATAATAACAAGGTGGGTTCTCTGTTCTATACCCCTATACCCCTCTGTTCCAAGTCCAAGGTAACCAGATCACTTCTTCTCAGGACGTGGGGTAGGGCAGTTTCCACCCCCTTATGGCAGATAAAATGTCCTTTATTCCGCTGCTACTGTGATTAAGCTTTTTCCATCTATGAAACAAGAGAGTAGATTTAAATATCAGAAGTTGGTTAGGAATTCTTCACATACTCTTTTCCTCTTGAGATTCTTTGACACATCTTTCTGTGAATTTCTCATGTCTCTTTTTCAAGTCTTTTACTTTTGCCATCAAAATAACTAATGCATCACATAAAAAGATCATCAGGATTTAACAAAAGAACTATGTGTCCTCCATATCTCCCCCCACTAGGAAGTTAACAATCTCAGTTTCTGTGCAATGCTACAAAGACATTCTAGAGGGAGCCAACAGTGGACGCCACTCACTCAGCATGAAGAACACGTCCAGTGCCTTGTAATTTTACCTCTACCCCTTTATTTACAAATTACTCCTCTCTGTGTGTCTGTGTGTGTGTGTGTCTCTCTCTCTATCTTCATCTCTCTCAGCACCTTGAGAGTGTTGGAGGCAGTGTGTTTAGGTGCAACAATATATTGGTTGCAATATAATATACCACTCCTATACATTCCCTCAGAAGGCTGGGAATTAATTAAAATCCTGACCTAGAACAATATTCTCACTGAAAGTCCCTTTAGTCTGAACTGTGAGGAGGGAGAAGGAGAATTTCTAAACTGGATATATCTGCCCAAGGGTGTCTCTTAATTACCACTCAGTTCTTCTTTGGGGGTTGGCATTAACTCCTCACTGTGCACTCCCCATCCCAATATGTGACTAATCTAATATCAGAGGGGAAAAATGTTGAGAAGTACCACCAGGCATAAAAGAGCTAGGAAACTAAATAAAACATGCAATTTATGTCTAATAAAAGCTAACAGTGACCTTGAACAAGTCATTAAAACTCGTTGTTAACTTGTCTCTGAAAATGAGAGAGTTTAACTCCGACCTCTAATATCCCTTCAAAATGTTATAACACTTAAATTATGTCATTAATTTTCAGAATCTTATAGGGTGGTTTCCTGAGATGCTTTTCTTTTCTTTGGTTGGAAATTCACACCGCACCGAATTTTACTGCAAACCCTGGTGTTTCACAGCGGTCAGTCTCCAGTCTGACAAGAAAGCATGGCCCGCGGAGCCGGCAGGCCTCATGCAAATCAGACAGACGCTTAACTCAGTGTGCGACCCTTTCCCATTTCCCAGGCTGATTTGAAGCCTTCACTTTTTGCAGCGGATGCCAGTGGGGAATTATCTGAAGAAGTGAAGGGGAAGACAAAGGAGCAAATTTCGGATTTATCCATTTAAACTGGGCTGCTGGACGGAACTCCATGGCCCCCCACCTCCACCAGCACCGCCGTTCCCCAAGGTGTGGGCAGGAGGTTGAGTAGAACAAGAGAAGCACTTTTACTCCTTTCTTCTTATTTAATTCTTACCAAAAAAAAAATCAATTGTTCTTTTCCACGAGTTAAGGGGCACAGGAGTAGACATAATGATGAAAGTATTTGCCACACACGGCCTTTTGAAGGTCATAATCTTCTCTTATGTTACACGAATCTATATGAGAAGTTATTGTTAATTTGTCACAGGAGAATTTTTACATAGTGATAATATATGTTACTTGTATATTTGAAACGTGAGACTATTTATAAAATGATAAATTAGGTAATGTGTATATTTTAACCCTCACAGATATGCATTTTATATTATTTCTTAAAGTGATAAGAAAATGAGGCTAATTTTACTGTTATATTTAAAAATAAAAAAATCTTATGTAATCATGTTTGAATAATGAAAGAGCATGTTATTAGAGAGGGAACGTAGTGAGGCAAATGTGTTCCAACATTTCTTAGGAGGAAGATTAAGGATCTGCATGTACAACTGTGAGCTTCATACACGTTTCCCATTAAGCATGCACATAGTTGTAAAAAATTTTCCCACAACAAACATTTACCTGCTATTAGCACTCCTTCTGAATAAATCTTTTTCCATTTATGTACATGTGAGGTCCAGAAATATTCATTTAAATTTCTACAGGGGACTGTTAAAAATACCTTAAAATATCCTAAAGCTATAAACTTCATCCAAGCTGAAAATGCAAACATGTCTAAGAATTTTAAACATTGTTAAAGGTGAAAAATAATGTTTATAAGTAGGAAAGTGAACTATATAGAGTCTAAAAGATCACATTTAGACATTGTAACTCATCTATACTTTTAATTTTCTTTTTAAAAAATGATGGCAATACATAATTCTACCATTATAAATAAACTTCTTTATAGAGCAATGCTACCTGATGCCCATTAAGGTATTATTTGATATATTTGCTACATTTTTCTCTCCTTTGGTTTTTGAAAAGATTTATAGGCATTCCTCTAGTTAGCCAACAGATGTGATTTCAGGATGATCTGTATCCATCACGAGGTGCCACATGGACACCTGAAGACACTTCTGCACTGTCTTTTGGTTTCCTGAAGAAGAATAACTTTCATTATTTTGGCATGAAATGCCTTAGAATGCCCTCTGGCAAGCATAATTAGAATTTCACTGCCTGGCATCTCCACTGCAGTGGACTGACCGCCTAGAGGGGCCTTGCTGTCCGCTGTCTGACAAATGTGCTCTTGAGTGTACGAACCAAAGTGAATTTGAACCAGACCAGTTAGAGCTGTCCATGTGAAAGTCAAGATAACGGCGTGGAAATGTACATATTGAGACACTTGTTAATTCGCTGTCCCATTTATTAAACAGAGGTTACTTTGACAGAGTAACTCAAATGTTTCTATATAGAAAAAGAAACTCTATCTAACTCCATGGTCCCCATAGTGTTTGCAAATTGAGTTTTAAGTTACTGTCATTTCACAGAAACAAAGCATTAGGTTAGCATTGGTCTAAAATGTCCTCAAACTGTAAGGATGACAAAGGAAAGTCTACTTGAAATACCAGCAAAAGAGTAAGAGGGAGAGAACAATTACTTCTAAGTCATACCTAACTCCTCACAGCACCTGACCTCACGCTGCTTTTTTCTCACCGACCTGACTCATTACCACTGATCCATCCGCCTGAAAGCTCCGTGCTGTCTCTCTTCCCAGGCACAGTCTAGTTCCCCCCTTTCCTCTTACAACATTCCAAAGCTTCTTCCAAAGCATTCCCTTCATAGCTTAAATGTGATGTTTATTGCACTTCATGTCAACACTATAAGTTCTTGCCCCATGCAGGGGTGTCCAACCTGTGATCCACGGGATGGCTGTGAATGCAACCCAACACAAAATCGTAAATTTACTTAAAATATTAAGAGATTTTTCTGTGATTACATGTCTCCATCTATTTAACATGTGGCTCAAGACAACTCTTCTTCCAGTGTGGCCCAGAGATGCCAAAAGGTTGGCTGCCCTTGCAAGGGATTTTGAATACAGTGACATTTTGTTTTTACATACATTCGGAAGGCTTTGATATAGGGTTCACCCTCAAAAAGTGTTTAATGAATGAGTAAATGAATGAAATAATGATTAAATGAAGAAAAATATGACCAATCACATCTTTACGATACTGGTTCTGAGTTCAGATATGGGTGGAAAATTCTAAAGTAATTCATCCCAGATACCATTTAAATATTAGACCATGTTTCTGCAGAAAAACTCTTCCCTGTTTTTTTTTTTTTGTATTATTTGATTCATAAAACTGTAGCACTTACCCACATAGCAAAGGAAATAGATGCTGGGCTCGTCTGAGCAAAGTATCTAGTGATTGTAGAACAAGCATATAAAATGCAACCAGTGAATCAAACTGAGGAGACAGAGGTGAGAAAAACAAAAATAATGTAATAGCTAAATCTGTTAATGAGTATTGAAAAGTGAATCGTGTTTAAATTGAAAACTTAAGACTTCAGAGTAGTAACAAGATAGAATGGGGGAAGCATACATGGAAAATAAAATCTGCTTCAGAAGTTCTAGGATAAAGATGTAATTCTATTACAGTAAGGTGAGAATAGAAAATAAATATTAGGTTTTTTCTTTTTAAAAGATTTTATTTATTTATTTATTTATTTATTTATTTATTTATTTATTTTTAAAGAAAGGGGAAAGGAGGGAGAAAGAGAGAGAGAAACATCAATGTGTGGTTGCCTCTCATGTGCCCCCACTGGGGACCTGGCCCACAACCCAGGCATGTGCCCTGACTGGGAATCGAACTGGCAACCCTTTGGTTCACAGCCCATGTTTAATCCACTGAGCTACACCAGCCAGGGCAATATTAGGTTTTTTCAATTAGCCCAATATAAATTATGAAGGCTTTGAAGAAAATTGCACCTCTTTAACTAGGAAGGGAAGAAGAAGTTGCAATCTTTACTTGAGAAAGAAGCGGAAGTTGAGGATGGCATGAACACGTGGGAACTAAAAAAGAAGGGGTGTGAAAGATGCACTAGGGTTGCTCTCTGTCTGGGCTACTTTTGAACTGAGACTGGTATTGAGGTAGGATAATCCTGAATAAAGAACTTTCAAATGATATATTTCTTAGGGAAGCCAATAAAGTCAGCCTTGACATGATAATTTTGAAGAATTTACATATAGAGGTGGAGAAATCCTGATGGAGTTTAAAGCCCCAGGAGAGAAGATGAGAACGTTTGAAGTAATCAGTACAAAATCCTTGAATATATGACTGTTATAAAAGAGGAAACAGAAAGTAAAACAAACACAGACTTAAGAATTAAGTATGAGGTTAATGAGTAAGGCAACAAAGAGAAAGATAAAAAAAACACACATAAAAGGCAAAGAAAAAATCTAAGAATCATGCAAGGATGAAAGAAATCATCCAGAGAAATATCTAAGAAATAACCAAGAAGAGGAGTCAGACAATTTTGTTATGTGCAGAGGACCTGATCCTGAATAAATGTAGTGGATACAACTAGGGTATTATAGATAATTAGTGCTCAAATGACAAAGACATAATGAAACATAAAGGAAAAAATGAGAAGGGACTGAAAAAATCTGAAATTCATTATGTGCTTAGAATGGGCTTAGCCAATATACACACTTATGTAGTTCTCACAACTATACAGAGTAAGAACTGGTTAAGAAGAGACTGAAGAAGACACAATTACCCACACAACTGGATCCTCTGAAATTGCTGGACATAGAGACATGGGTAGACAGGCTCTCTGTGGATGATCAACACTTCATCAAAAAGGATCGAGGAAATTACGATACAAACTGTCCAGAACTATCCCAAGCCCAAGGGAAGTTTTTGCTTTGAACTTTTTAATTTAGGAGAAAGCCCAAATTGGCAAATATCTGAAGACAAGTAGACGTGTGGTAATAGAATTCTAGGACAAGAGGGAGTAACATTTTATTGTTCTCACAAAAATAGCTCCTGGAAACCTATAGTTATAAGACTAGAGAAAACTTTGAAAAGAAAGCAAAATGCAAAGGCATTGCAATTTAGACAGACAAAAAACTTTTATAGCAAGACATCCAAAATGCTACCTCATATCTAAGCACGGGCAAGTCACATTGCTGAGGTATGTAAGAAAGCCAGCTCCATCAAGGATTCTATTTTTATTTAAAAAAAAAAACACACCTGAAAACAACATAAAAAATGAACAAGAAGTGCCTGGCTTTTGGTGATAAAGTAGATGATTCTGAAAATTGTTCAAAACAATACCAGCTAAGGTTAATAGTCTTGCTGGAAGGTTGGGAGTTAGGTAGTCAGCCAATTTTATAGAGGTATACCATGAATGATATACCAGCAAATTCTCCAGGGTTATTTATGTTGTATTTTTTATTATTGTCAGCAGAATGTATACATCATATGTCATCTTCCTTCATCTCACTGAGAACTTTCTTGGAATAATGTGTTTAAATACCTTACATTTTGATTGATAAAACAATGAAACCAAATTTGATTAGACTGAAGTAGATGATAACTAGTAGTACTAATTATTTGAGTTTTGGAGTTTTGTTAAATCATTTGAAAAGTTAGCAGCCTTTTAGTAAGGGTGTAGGCACTGGGAACAGTTTCAATCATAATTTTACAATTAGTATCTTGAAAGTTTACTTCCTTAGATGTAAAATGAACATAATTATACCCACAATGTAGACTGGATCTGAGAGTTAAAAGGTCTTGTAAGTCTACTTGAAAAGCACCTGTTACATACAAGTGGAAAAATGACAATAAGGGGCTTAAAAGACAAATTGAAATACTGCATTAAAGTATATTTTTCAAAAAGGCAAAAGTGTGACTCTCATCTAAATATAGGATGAACACTTTGTACCTATGCAGTTTAATTCACTAATTAATGAGGGGGCACAATGGATATAACAGATGGTCAATGGATTATCCCAAAATCAGACACATATGTCAGCAAACCGAAATTGATGTCTTTAACAGATAAAAGAATTTGCCTCTTCTACAGGATTTGCAGAACTCGATCACCCCTTTATGAGCCAAAATGCATCTTTGCATATATGGACAAGAAGTATGCATCTCACTATCAGTTATCTGCTACTCACAAAGCTGTAAAATAGCTCAGAGGTTGTGAAAAATAGAGATAAGTAGATGTTTACACTAAACAGGATATCTAGTAATAATTTTGTCTATTTCCATTCACACTTATTTTTCTGAAGGCCTTCCTACCTTAAGTTCATTGTAGCATCAAAAAAAGATTATTATAGATCATACACTGGTTTCTTTAGGTTTGATCTGATTATTTATGTAGGTCCAGCAAAAGCTTTAATTAGCCCTTTAGTATTCTTTTGCAAATCAAGTGCCATTAAGTATTGAACAACCCACAAGGTCCAAAAATTCATTGCTCTCTGAAAGTTTTCATCAAGAATCTCAGATCATACTCTCAATTTATTTTCCATTTATTTTCCACCCAGAGGATAAGAAAACAGACCCAAGAAACTATCTCCGCAAAATTTCAACTATGCTGCCTATAAATCTGAGTGAATTCTTCTCTTCCAGAAACCCCGAAAATGCTCTAAGGATCCTGGTTTGCCAGGAATTTGTCTGTTTTACCACCCAAATGATCTCGTCTTGTGAGGCAGAGATGGAGACAGCTTTTTCTAATAGAACTTTTGTAGATACTGGTTCCATCGATGAAGCCCACATTATTCTTTAAAACTAGCTTGGCACCCTGATTCAATGAGCATCTTTCTCAAGCACAACACTCCAGGTCCAGCCAAGATCATATACTTTGCTGATTATGTCCTAGTGAAAAATGAACAGATTTTTATGGAACCTGTGCACATCATATTTTTGTCATGAAATGTAAGGAGACTCAGTAAGATTTTACAAAGTTGGGAGGTCAGTGAGTATCAGATAGCACTATTAAATGTCTGATTTGAATGGGTAAGAGCAGAGGCACTAAGATGTTGTGTGCTCAATATTGCTAGCCATCAAAGAAATATAAATTAAAACTACAATGAGATACCACTTTACACCAGTAAGAATGGCCATCATAAGCAACAAAGCAACAAACAACAAATGTTGGAGAGGTTGTGGAGAAAAGGGGACCCTAGTTCACTGTTGGTGGGATTGCAGACTGGTACAACCACTATGGAAAACAGTATGGAATTTTCTAAGAAAACTAAAAATGGAACTGCCTTTTGACCCAGCAATTGCACTGCTAGGATTATATCCCAAGAACCCTGAAACACCGTTCCAAAAGAACTTATGCACCCAATGTTCATAGCAGCACAATTTACAATAGCCAAGTGTTGGAAGCAACCTAGGTGCCCATCAGTAAATGAATGGATCAAAAAATATGGTACATATACATAATGGAATTCTGTGTGGCAGAAAGAAAGAAGGAGCTCCTACCCTATGCAACAGCATGAATGGAACTGGAAAGCATTATGCTAAGTGAAATAAGCCAGGCGATAAAAGACAAATACATTATGATCTCACCTTTAACAGGAACCTAAGCAACAAACCAAACAAGCAAACAAAATATAACCAAAGACATTGAAATAGAAAATGGGATGACAGTAACCAGAGGGCAGAGGGGAAGGAATTTCAGGGGAAAAAGGGAAGGGATTATAGGAACAAGTATGAAGGACACATGGACAAAAACTAAGGGGGATAGAAATGGGAGTTAGGTGGGGAGCACGGGGGGGGGGGGTGGACTGGGACGGGAGTAAAAGACAGAAAACTGTACTTGAATAACAATTAAAATAAAAACTTTTTAAAAAAAAGATGTTGTGGGCTGTAAATATGAAATATTTCTGAAGAAAAAGGACTTTTGTATTTGTCTGGGAATCAGAACATTAAAACGACCCCAACAATATTCCAAATAAATAAACAAAATGTAATTTATCTTATCAGGTCATTCAACCCTGTGGAATTAGTTCTTGCCCCATTGGATCCTGGGTTACCAGTCCAGTGGCTGGTGGCTGACTTCGACACCAAGATGAGTTCTGGGAAACCTGGCTCAGGCTACTGGTGGGATCTGAAGGTACTGAGTGCAGTGTCTGCTCAGAGCCTATGCCCCCGAGTCCACCCTTTCACATCAAGAGTTTGAAGTGCCCGATACATACTTTTCCATGGAGTTTTGAAATCATCTTTCTTCCTTGAGAACACGTGCTCTGGCCATCGTTTATAGCAGAGCCTTCAAAAAAACAAAAAACAAAAAACCTAGCTTGGCCTTAAGGGCACTCCGGCTCTAACCAGGACTACAAGGATGGTTAACTTGAGAAGAATGAGAGAAGCTGGCCCATGAGCAGGAAGGACATGGCCACTAACCCTGCTACCATATGACCAGAATAAGTATAAGCTGTGAACGCCAGGATACCCGAAGGAGACTGCACCACTGAATCTCACGGGTATTCTACCACAGAAGTTCACACCATAAACCCAGGGAGCCAGAACAGATCAATTTAAGAAGCTGAAGCTAATAAGAAGAGTCTCACAAACAGTGGGAAGACAAAGAAACAACCCCCAAATGAAGGGAAAGGAGGAAACCTCAGAACGAATGCTAAATGAAATAGAGGTAACTCAACTATCAGGTATTGAATTCAAAGCAATAATTATCAGGAAGCTCAATGAGCTCACAACGAATTACCAGAAACTACAGGGAAACTACAATAAACTCACTGAAAACTATAGCAACATGAAAAAGGAAATAGAAACTATCAACAAGGGGCAAGAAGAAATGAAGAACACAATTTCTGAACTGAAAAACACAGTAGAAGGAATCAAAAGCAGGATCAATGAAGCAAAAGATTGAAACAGTGAGCTGGAGGCCAAAGTAGGAAATAAACACCCAGAAAGAGCAAGAAAAAAGAAGAAGCTCAGAAAGAATGAAGAGGGATTAAGAGAAATGCAAGATAATATGAAACATAATAATATCTGTATAATAGGGATACCAGAAAGAGAAGAAGAAGAGCAAGGGATAGAAAACCTATTTGAAAAA
>PVKM010003865.1:0-55044 GCA_004027735.1 Carollia perspicillata
CCATCTTACAGAGTAAGAACTGCTCTCATCTACAACCAGATCGCCATTTCATTACTGTTGTAGAATAGTGCGTGTGTGATGCCTCATCAGTTTTTAAATAAATGACACAAAGAAAGTGAGATGCTGCCTGTGTCATAGTAAGAAATTATATTCAAAATCCAGATGTTAAAGTCAGTCAGCATAGGTTGCTAAAAGTATTATAAAAGTTTCGGCATTACCTGGTTGGATGTTGAGATGTTGGAAGACCACACTCAAGATTGCCCATAACCTTGCAGAAAGTCAACCTGAGTCAGTTGACGCTAAGCACCTCTGACTTAGGCTTCTCTCTTGTGAGGATCTTGGAAAACAGAAGTCCTGATTAATGAACCCAAGTCTCTTGTCTTTTTATTGCAATGAATCTTTCTAGCTATTGCATATAACTATTATTTATAAAAGAAAATATCAGCCCTGGCTGGTGTAACTCAGTGGATTGAGCACGGGCCTGTGAAGCAAAGGGTCGCCAGTTCAATTCCCAGTCAGGGCACATGCCTGGGTTATAGGCCAGGTCCCCAGCATGGGACCCATGAAAGGCAACCAAACATTAATGTTTCTCTCCTTCTCTTTTTCCTTCCCTTCCCCTCTCTCTAAAAATAAATAAATAAAATATTTTTAAAAAGAAAATATCAGAGTGTTTCTGTTTTTCCATGGGTAAACATAAACTTCTGTGGTACCCATACGAGGTATACCTGAAATGGTAAAAGCACAAACATACTTAAATACTATCAATTAGCGTTGCTTAAAATATTACAGTCATAGTCACAATAGACCAAAAAACCACAATAGCAGTTAACATTTATTGAATACTCACTTAAGAGCATGCAAACATACTACTTTAAGGTTTTACATATAATAACATATTGAACCTTTATGAAAAGTCCGCGAGGTTAGTCTTATAATATTTTACAGTGTCTGAGACTGAGTTTGATTCCATATAACTTGAGTTTAAATCCAGGACTTCATGTGATATCACTCTGCTCATTATTAAAGGAGTTCGCAATGGACATTCAGCTCTCTAAGCACTGCTTTGCACCTACCTTAGACCACTCACTGTGCTCTCTTTTTGAGTGTTCACTTTTGTTTTCCTCTTAGATTGCGCTGCCTGCTCTCTGAAGGCAAGCACATCATCTAACTTGTTTTCGCTTCTCCCTGGCTCTAGGAGCCAGAGGCCTCATTAGGCCTTTCAGTCAGCTCACCCTAAGCGACAGTACATTCCGTTCAGCACTGAGTCTGTTCTGGAGAAAACATTTACAGTGATTCATTTGTGCCACATATATGCAGTGCCTGGTTTGGGTTAAATAGAGAATAATGACTTACATTCTTGAGTAAAATTATGATATTGAGTTGGTGAAATAAATAGTTTTATGTTCAGTGTCACATTTGTGTTTAATACTAAAAGTGCTTCTCATAGAAATGCTGAGGTACGATCAAAATAACATGGGAACAGAGTCGTAAGTTGGCTCTGTGGCATTAGTGTGAGATGGCCTGCATTTCTAAAACCGGATATAGTACCTTGGGGATCAAATAAGATGACATGTTGGAAATACTTTCCCCAAAATAAGGTTTTAGTAAATGAAAGTTAATTTTAAATTTATCATGACTGAAATGCAAATAACCACTACCAAGGTATTCTGTTATTTTTAATGACTTGGTCTTTGGAAATCAAATATCATCAGGACCATAATTAATATTATCATTCTTATCCCAATGATAACAGTGATAGCAACTATATACATTTTGTAAGGGTTTTCTAGTACTTATAATAATATCTCTAATCTTTTTTTAAATCCTCACCCAAGGATATGTTTTATTGACTTTAGAGAGGGAAAGTTGAAGGGGGCGGGGGGAGAGAGAGAGAGAGAGAAACAGACAGAAACATTGATTGGTTACTTCCCATGGATGCCCTGAGCAGAAATTGAATCTGCAACCTTTTAGTGTATGGGAGGATGCTCCAACCAACTGAGCCACCCGGCCAGGGCAATCTGTAATCTTTTTCATTTACAATATTGGTATTATTTTCTCCATTTAACAGATGAGAAAATAGGCTCAAATAGGGCGGCTTTAAGCAACATAACATACAGGGTATGACAGAGATTAAAATAGAATTGCAAACCCATATGTCCTCATCTTGATTCACCAGGTGACTGCAATGATCAGAACACAGAGGCATTAGCTTTTCTTAAAAATATAATACTTAGATCAAAACATATGTGGATAAAGGGCAAGCAATTGGAGAGTACTTCTTGATCTGCTATTTGGGATTCTGCATGCACCAGCTGTCCACCCATCCTCTGAAGAATTTCTCACGCCCCTGCCAGGGTCTCAGCTTGTGTACTGGGGAAGATGAGTTGCTTGGCACAGGAATTGCCCAGCTGGTCTTGGGGGGACTGACCATGCTTAAGCACACCAGTTACTCAGAATTACCTTCTCCACTGACTTACAGCTTACTATTATCAAAGGAATTAAACTGAAATAGGATTTTATCATCTGATTTCTCAACACGAGACTTCTTTAATGTTTTATCCATCTACATTTAGTTTGACTAAGGACCATATCGGAACCTGTAGTTGGTATAAATTTGTATAAACATTCTTCTTCTATTCATGCGATAGTTATGAAAAACTGCCTTCACAATCTCCAGAACAATCCCCATGGCTTTATATTACCATTACTTCAGGAAAAATTTAATCTTCCAAAATGTTATTCCTCATTGTATAATGCAAAAGAAATTAATTGCACTAGCTTCATGGTTCACATGTATAAAGTATAGAAAATATTACTGCTCAGAAACTTCCAAAAATTAAATAATATCTTCAGAACACTAGCATCATGCTTCATACATATACTCCTGCTTGGTAAATTATAATTATTTTCCCACTTCCCCCACATAGAATGCATCAACTTCTGGAGAAGATAAGGGCAATAAAAGATTTGATTTCAGGATGTATATATGCATGATTTTCTTGAAGTACAGTAACTTTATGCTAAATATATCAATCTAATAGAAGTATATTTCTTAAGGAGAATTTAAAAAATATTTTATGTTTAACATGAGGTGAGGTTTTACATAAAGAAATTTCCTTAAAAGTGAATGAAGGCTTATTACAGCTAGGTCCTACTTAAGGCCTCTCTTGAGATTTGGGAACTAACATACTGGCAGCTTCACTTCATCCCTTTTAACCACATCCACTTAACTTCTCTGTTAAGTAGTTCTGCCTCATTTGACCCAGAGACTCTTAGCCCTATTTCACTTCTCTCCACTTTAAATGGAGAATAATAATAACACCTGTCTTACCCCTCAGAGGGTTGTTGTAAGGAGCAAAATGAGACTTAGTGAAAGTGGAAGAACATTAACAAGCTGAATATGTTGAGATAAATATGTTAGGATTATTCTTAGGAACTGCCTTGCATACATAGCTCCCTTAATCACAGATTTCAGGGTCTAAAAAGCTGAGGCAGAGATTGCTAAATACATCACACAAATCTATGTTTGCCTCTTTTCCTGGGAAATTTGCTAGAATACATTTTAAGTCTTCCTTTATTTGCATTCCAGTAACTAACTTGTAATCAGTAGAGAGTGAGGAGAATGACGTATTTCACCCCTAAATATGGCCCATAGAAAACTCCCATGTAGACTTCTCTATGTTTTTTTATATATATACCACTATTTTGCCTTCAAAGTCATAGAATGGAGATAAGCTGCAGGGTGACCCCGGGCACTGTGTTCAAAGTGTCAGAGTTTCTGCATGGGTTCATGAATGACTCCAAGAAAGAGAGATGCATCGTGGACACATGAGGAAAAAATAAACTTCTATTGTATGTAAGCCATTACACAGATTTGGGTCAGTGTGAGTGCAGCCAGAATAAACCCAACAAAGACAGGAATTAAGTCTAATTGTGTTGAAAACAACCTGCTTTCAGATATTTTGATTCAATTAAGTCCTAATGAAAACTTAGAAATAAAAAAATTTTGAGGTCAGTATAGAACATTTGCTGCCAGTAACAAATCATACGAATGTTTCTGAATACTCATATGTGGAAACCGTAGATTTAAATAATGCCTATTGTATTCATAAAATTTTACAATGTTATGAGAATCATTTTTCATATTTCATGCAAAATGATTATGTTATAAGGCTTACAGTTAGAATTCATTAAATAGTGGCTAAAAGTTAAAGGGAATCATTGGGTGTTCAACCTTTCATGGAGGTAATAAAAATAATAATGAGCATAGGTAATATAATAATAAGTATTATGTGCTTGGACTATTAAACTTTTACATGCATTTTTTCATTTAACTCACATAACAACCCTCATGGTCAATACTGTCATCACTCCCATTCTATAGACTTGGAATATGTAGGGCTAAGTGGTTAGGTAACATGCCTGAAATCACCCATTAGGTCGGCACAAGCCAGGTTATGCTGCAATGAACACAAGTTTCAGGAACTTGAAAAAATAAAAGTTTCTTCTTAAAACTACGTGTTAGTACATTTACAGGTGTGTACACTCACTATTGTTGCTCAGGGACTGAAGATGACCATGTACTCATTTGGAAAGCAGCTTTCCCTCTCACTTTAACAAGAGAAAGCAAATATGACTAAGCAGACACTGGGTCCTAAAGCTTCTTCGTGTAAGTAACACGTTCTGTTCTCATTTCTTGTCAAAGCGTGTCGTAGGGTCACACCAGCTTTCCGAAGGGAAAATGCAGTTCTACCACATCCCTGAAAGACATGCTCTTATGAACTGCCTTACCATCCTAAGGTTACAGATCACAAGTGGTGGAGGCAAGATACAAAACCAGGCAGTCAGGACTTTTGACCACTGATCTCTATTCAGATAAGAGGGGGCTTGAGTGTAATGGGTTGCAAGTTAAGCCAGGAGGCAGTAAGTATTGCCCTCCTGACAGGAATCTGGCCATTTCCTTGTGACTGGGTGTCACGGACCACTGACCTCCACTCACAGGGTTTCAGCTTTGCTCCATACACCTTGTGGATTTAGAGTTGAAGGCATCCAGGGCGCCTTTCTCTTCCTGTCAAATATCTTCTCAAGACACAATCATAAAATGTAACCTCTTTTCCAGGAATCCTTCTATGACTGGTTGTGTAGAATGTTCTATTGAATCACACCATAAAATCCTTGTACCGATTCATATTCTTCTTTTAGTTAACTGAGTAAAAATGTCAGTTTGCATTTGTATAGTAGTGTGCCATCTGCAAGACTTTTTCATGGTCCCACCTCCTACCATGTCTGCAAGTGTTGAAGGTGTGGGGGAAAGTAATTTATAGGCTATAAGCAAGCAACTTTTCTTCAGTTTTCCCATTGAATTGTGTAGCATTTCTCACTAACAGATAGACTATAGTATGTGAGTTGTTGCTAATATAATTGAAATCAACTATTTTTGTCATCTTAAAACCTTTTTGAAAGTTACAACTTAACATGGTGCTATTATTTAATGAAGTCTCAATTTAAAATAAAATAAACTAGTCTTGACCAATGTGATTTAGTCCATTGGAGATCCTCCCGCAAAGCAAAAGGTTGCTGGTTCAATTCCTGGCCAGGGCACGGGTGCATGGGTAATGGGTTTGGTTCCCAGTCAGGGCACCAACAAAGGCAACTGATCAATGTTTCTCTCTCACATTGATGTTTCTCTCCTTCTTTGTCTCCCTCCTTTCCCATCTCTCTAAAAATAAATAAGCAAAATCTTTAAAAATTAAATAAAATAGAAAACAAAATTAACTTTTGCCTGTGGTTAAAAAGTAGCTGAATATACATGTTTATTTCAACTCAGCTTTCCCCTTCACTTCTCCCTTCCCTCCCCCAAATCTCTAAAATGATAGAGTATTTTTAAAAATTTAAATAGTATTATTTACTCATTTTTACTTAAAATATTTTTATTTTTTTAAATTACAGATGACACACAATATTATATTAGTTTCAGGTGTTCAACCCAGTGATTGAACACCTGAAATTAGTGATTATACAATTTACTAATTGACTATCCCAGTAAATTTTGTACCCTCCTGACACCATGAATAGTTAGTATACTATTATTGACTGTATTCCCTAAGGCCCTGAGGCTGTACTTTATGTCCCCATTGCTATTCTGTGTCTACCAATTTGTACTTCTTAATCACATCACCATTTCTGTTCATCCTCCCAATTTCCTTCCCATTTGGCAGCCATCAACATATTCTCTGTATCTATGAGCCTATTTCTGTCCTGCTTGTTCATTTATTTTGTTTTTTAAATTCAGTTTTTGATAGACATGTGTTTATTGCCATCTTATTACTCATTTTAAACCTTTTTTGTTCTTCTTCTTAAAGAAGACCCTTTAACATTTTGTATAATACTGGTTTGGTGGTGATTAACTCCTTTAGCTTTTTCTTATCTGGGAAGTGATTTATCATTTATCTAAATGATGGCTTTGCTGGGTAGAGTAATCTTGGTTGTAGGTTCTTGCTTTTCATTGCTTTGACTATATCTTGCCAATCCTTTGTGGCCTGTAGAGTTTCTGTTGAGAAATCAGCCAACAGTCATGTGGAGCTCCCTTGTAAATAACTAACTGCTTTTCACTTGCTGCTTTTAAGATGCTTTCTTTGTCTTTCCATTAGGCAATTTAATTGTGATGTGTCTTCGCGTGGGCCTCTTTGGATTCACCTTGTTTGGAACTCTCTGTGCTTCCTGAACTTGTATGTTTATCCTTCACCAAGTTAAGGAAGTTTGTCATTATTTTTTTTACATAGGTTAATCCCTTGCTCTCACTCATCTCCTTCCAGCATCCCATGATGCAAATGTTAGTACCCTTGAAGTTGTCCTAGAGGCTACTTATACTATCCTTATCTTGTTGGATTCTTTTGTTGTTGTTGTTCTGATTGGATATTTTCTGTTTCCGTATCTTCCAAACCTATGATTTGATCTTCTGCTCATCTACTCTACTGTTGATTCCCTGTAATGTATTTTTTCATTTCAGTTAATGTGTCCTTCATTTCTGATTCTTGTTTATGTTTTCTAGTTCTGTTTCTATGTTTTCTCTCTTTTGTTGAAGTCCTCAGTAAGTTAACCTACTCCACTAAATTCATTTAGCAGCCTTATAATTAGTGTTTGAACTCTGTATCTCGTAAACTGCTTCTCTCCATTTGTTGAGTTCTTTTTCTGGAGTTTTGTTCTCTCATTTGGGACACAATTTTTGTCTCCTCATTTTGGCTCTCTCCCTGTGTTTGTTTCTATGTATTAGGTAGAGCTGCCGTGTCTCCCAGGAGAGTGTCCTTATGTAGTAGGTGACCCTTATGGTTCACTGGCATAGCCTCCCTGTTCACTTGAGCTGGGCAATCCAGGTGCATCTCCCATGTGAGCTGTGTACACCCTCCTGTTGTAGTTGAGATTTGATTGCTAGTGACACATAAATGGGAGGGATTTAACCCCCAGGCTGATCAAGGGCTGGCTGTGACAACTTTGGGGGACCAGTTGTGCAGGAACTGTCCCCAAAGAGCACTACTTACTTCAGCAGGGGCCGATTTCCTCTGAGTCCACCACTTCAGTGTGTTGCTTATGCAGGTGGCTTTGTGGTGACTCAATGGGGTCTGAAGCTTTCACCAGGTGCACTGGCTGTGGTGGCTCCCTTGAGGTGCTTGCTAAGCTCAGCTGTTACCTGCATTCTGCACAGAGCTACTTGGCATGAGCTATAAAACAATCTGCAGATGACTATTGTGCTGCACTTGGAGGTGCCTGGGAAAAGCCGAGCTGTGAACCAAGGCCAGCTGCTGCTAATGCTGGGCCTGGGGCAACTTGATGAGAGGTATGAGGCACACTGAGGCCAGTGTCTATATATAATATAATAAATATAATATAATATGATATAATATAATATAATATAATATAATATAATATAATATCATATCATATCATATCATATTATATCATATTATATCATATTATATCATATTATATTATAATAATTATAATATTATAATTATTATATTATATTTATAATAGTAATAATTATAATATTATAGTTATTGTATTATATTATATATAATGATATTACATATTATTGTATATATTATATAATAATATAAAAAATGCCATATTTTTATTTTGTTAAAATAGCAAATTGAAAAAGGAAATGACTCCTGTAAAAATGTTTGTCAAAAACCAAGGGAGAGAAATAAAAACATAAATACTACTAGAGACATCATCATATGGAGACCCAAACAGAAATATCAAGAGAGATCTAAAGCATGTGTATGCTTTATATATTATATAATAAATAATTTGTATGCTTTATAACATTATAATAAAGCATGTGTATGCTTTATTATATATATTATATATAGTTATATATAAGTATTTATATTATATAATATATAGACACTTAAGTTTATATATATGAAATTTTTAATTTTGATTAAAAACCATTTTATCAATTTTTATTTTGTGGATCAGACTCTTAGTATTATATCTCTTTGTTTAATCTAAGTCCCTTATGTTACCTTCAATAATTTTTATAGTTTTACATTTTATTTTTGGATCTATGTTGTATTTTAAATTTTTACATTGTACCAAGTTAGGATGAAAGTTGATTTTTTTGTATATGTATTTTTAAATTCATCATCATTAAATGTTGAAAACATTTTTCTCTCTCCACTGATTATCTTTGTAATTGTACCAAAAATCAATTGTATATATGTGTTTGTGGGTCAATTTCCATATTCTCTATTCTTCCATTAACTTGTGTTTATTCTTTTGTCAGTACCATGATATTTTTATTGTCTATAGCTCTATATTAAAGCTTATAAATCAATTATTGTTAGCCTTTCAACTTTTATTTTTCAAAGATCTTCTGAGATTTATCAACCTTTTGCATTTCTGTATAAATTTAGAATCAACTTATCAATTTCTATCAAAACAAAAACAAAAAAGCCATATAGAATTTTAACTTGTGATATATATTTAAGGTGTAGATGAATTTGGGAGACTTCATGTCTTAACAATATTAGGTCTTCTGATCAGGAGGAATAAGGTAAAGCCCTTCATATATTTAGATGTTTTTAAATTTGGCAGTTTTCAGTGTACTCTTTTTTCATGTCATTGTCAGTTTTATCTGTAAGTATTTTATATTTTTATTCCATCATACATGCATTATCATTTTATTTTCAATTTTTATTTGATTTTTGGTTACATAAGGAAACATGAGATTGACTTGTTATTAATTTCTCATCTCCGTATAGCTCTCTCTATTGCTTTCTTCTAAGTCTAGCCAATTTGGTCCCCTTGGACTCTCAGCTCTATCTCCTCAACTCAGAGAACTACCAGACTCATCTGTTTTTTCACTCTCTCTGGTATGCAAATATATATCTACATGAATATAATTTAGCCAAAGACAGAAAGCTGAAATCTATGTTTATGAGTATGGGGATTGGTGTGAGATAGAATGAAAGTTATTATTATTTATTTACATCATTGTCTCTCGTGAGACTGGAAATTCAGTGGCACCAGATACTTTTGAAGGTAGGATGCTATTGAAGCTGTTGTCCAAAACCGAAGAATTCATTGAAAGTCTTTATAAAGACAACGATCAAACCCAGACAAAGAGGAGTTAGCCATTCAGAATCATAGTGAAAGTACTCCTTGGGGCAGATGACAATTGAGTTCAAGTCAGTACAGGAAGGCAGAAGATACCAATAAGTGAAGGCCTCCAGAGGTAGGAAGTAAAAGTGCTTGACAGATTAACTATGTGTTTTACTGTGCTGCAAAGAAATTTATAATTTGTAAGGATACCTGGAAATGAATTAATGGTAGGTAATAGAAACCTAAGGTAATAAAATAAAACAATTATCAACTTCAGAAATAAAGTTCTACAAGATAAAAATGTAGTATCTGTGGCCACTTAAGCAAAGTTGACATCATATGAAGTCATTATGAGTAATTATTTAACAAAAAGATGAAACACCACCATCGGTGGGATGACAGGAGTAGACATGTTGGAAAAGCAATGACTCTTATCTCTTTGCACCAAGCAGAAAATGGCATGCACTTAAAAATCAAGAAACATAGCATAAGCAGGTTTTGTTTTATTTTTAGAATCACATAGTTAAATGACAAAATATACAAAACATGCAAGTGGTCTCTTTGAGTCAATAGGAATCTAATGAGTAGTAGTGAGTGGGAGGCTGCTGGTTACTGGTTATGTTTATTTAGTTTATAGCTCTGTACATGTGTGACTTAGCATAAAGAAAGAAATCATAAAAATCACGATATCAGCTCTACCACAGATTGTTATATTTGAAACTGTTGCTTCAGCTATTGATGCTTAATGTCCTAATATGCAAAATGAAAATAGCATTTGTATCTGCCTCATAAAGTAGCTAAGAGAACCAAAGAGATATTTGTGAAGTGCTTGGTATTGGAACTGGCAGGTAATAAGTGCTATCTTGCAGACTATTATAGTTTTTTTTTTTGAAGGACATCACAGTCGAGAGTGTTACCTTGGATTTATTTTTGAATCTGTACTGAAGAATCAATGCCAAGAATATACAGAAACATTGCCTAAACATCTTTATTAACTGTCCCTGGATTAAAAATATTCAAATATATTTTCGAAAGTTGGTGCTTCTATATCTACTTAAAGAAATGTTTTCTAGCATTTTAGTGAGATTCTGACTGCCCACTGTATTCAAACTCTGTATAGTCAAGAATTTTCCCCAAAGCACTCAAACTCTGCAAGTGTGATTTTTCAAAAGCAGCAGTGTGGAGAAACAGCTGGCCTGGCCATGCTTCCTGGCCTAGTGTGAGCCTGAGTCTGAGATAGATTACCAGCAGAAAAGTTGGCCTACTTCAAATCTTCAGAGAGGAGGAATTCGTTAAAGCAAAAATGACCCTGAAGGTCATTACTGGTGTAAAAAATAGTTTATCCCAGTTTCCACTTATTTGTCAGTCACTGGGGAAAATACAAACTATGTTAGCCTCAAGGTAATCAGTTTATCCTATGTTATCCCAGAAAAATTATTCCAAAGTATGGATTAAAACTAGCAACAAAATAAAATCAAACTTTTCCTATCTTTTCCTTCTTTCAGTAACCTTTTTTGGGAGAATATTTTAGTTGTGAATATATATTGCTGTGAGGAATTCAGTATTATAAAAGGAACATTATTGCCTTGAGGGAAATACACATCATTAACTCAGAAAAAAAGAGATTTAAAGAACAATGTAACAATGAAAATTTAGACTACATATTTTAAAAATATTTGGCATATCATGAGCTCCTCAATGGCAGTGACTTTAACTTTTGTGTGGTTTTCTCTGTGCAATATCCAAGACATATTCAATGTCCCGTAAGTGTTTTTTTTTTTCATTGAGTAAATGTTGGTTATTTTTTTTCCTGGGGACATTTGATTTTCATTGTGACTCTGAGGGTGTCTAGATGAATGTTCAGTTTATTCATAGTATTGTATTGTAAAGGCCACCATGACAGGACAGTAGACAAATATGAATATAGGAACTTGAAGATCAGTTGATTCATTTCACAAAGGTAAACACCAAATGCTGCATAACTGCCTGCTTTTAATTAGTTTGTCAAAAGATTTTGACAAAGGCCTCCAGAGGATTTACTAAACAAACCCAGATCAGATTACTTCCATTAAATCATTTATTGTCCTTCATAGCTTTTAATAGAACTGATCTAATCATGTCCATTATACTCTCTTACCAATTTTACACTCCTCTTTTGTTTAAATTTGTAACTATAAGGTTTTTCAGAGCTAATTTTGCCTTCTCCTTGTTTGATATAAAGGTTGTCAGGTTGAACACATGCTTTAGATCTCTCCTGATATTTCTGTTTGGGTCTCCATATGATGATGTCTCTAGTAGTAGTTATATTTTTATTTCTCTCCCTTGGTTTTTGACAAACATTTTTACAGGAGTCATTTCCTTTTTCAATTTGCTATTTTAACAAAATAAAAATATGGCATTTTTTAAAAAATTCAGGAATATAACGTCTTTAGTATAATATTCAATCTCCTTACTCTTCTCTTTCTCATAAATCTTTTCTATCTCTCTCTTCCTCATTACAAAAAGAAAGAATGAAATGTTCTGAAATTAGCAAGTTATCTATAGAATGAGATGATCTGATACAAATCAATTTTCATCTTCACGGTATTGAATGAATTAATTCACCAAAGTAACTTGCAAGATAATGAAAGCAAAATGCAAGCAATGAAATTGAATGACCTTTAACAAGCCTCAAATAGAATTAAATGTCAGTGTCACAAAAAGGAGTTCCCTCTGTTTATTTCTGACAACTACACATGAGCCTAGACACAGGATGATGGGGACTTCTTGGGTGATTCTAATAATTTGTAATTTGTTTATGGTGAAATTTTACCATTTCCAGCAGGACCACAAATTATTTTTATTTGAACTATTTTTCTCTTGAACCTTTATAAATATTATATATTTTCTGAAAAAAATATTATTTTGTTAGGTATTTCCTTTTACTTGGCATATTAAAACTATATATTTAAGTCAATGTTGGTAATAGAGTGTGACACAGGTATTTCAATATGTCAGAAATATTGGGGTAATTTTTGTGATCAAAAGTCAAGAGTGGACAAGTGCTAAGCAAATAAACTTCAATTATCCACGTCAAGATGAGGAATCTTAGAAAATTCAGCCCTTACAAATTATATCAAGAGGTTGGGTCAGAACAGAAATGAACAGAAGCACAAGTAATAATAACGACCTGGACATTACGTTTGATGAATAAAATGGAATCTGATTTTAACATCAAATTATTAATACTCCTCCAGCATATTATAATTGATTATATACTATATAGTATGTGAATAGTTGCTTAGATTTCCATCAATCAATTTTATTATGCATTTGGAAATTTATATATCATCTCTCATTGGTGCTTCATTTTCAATTATAAAGAGGTAAGACTAAAAAAAAAGTAGCAGAAACTCGAGCTAGTATTTCACAAAGCCATGCAATATAAGAAGTAGTGTTTATGTACTGTTGACCTAAATATATAAAAATACAACAACCTCCTTCGGTAGCTTACATCATTAAAGGAAAGCACGTGAGCCATTATCCTGACCCACATTTAAGAGCCCTAGGTATTATCACACACAGCAGTGTGACAACCAACTGTTTTCAGCATAAAAATAAGAATACAGTAAAACTATGGACAATGAGGCATTAAGCCACTGACTGTCAAGAGCAAAATATCGTGGCTACCGATACATGCACAGTTACACTTAGGTTTTTTTTCCCAATATCTAAAGCACCTGTTCTTACACAGCTGTATTGGAAATTTAAAAAAAGTGTCATGGATAAACACTAAAACTATAATACATGGGTAATTTAGCCTTTTGTTACCTACCTTGGTAACTGAATTACAGAAATTTATTTCATTTCTTTATGCTTAAAAAATACGATATTAGGGTAGATGATATGCTGGCTTAAACCCCAGAGAAAATATAGTTGACAGTGCAGGCATATATAAGCCAGTGTGGGGGGGTGCTGTTGTTTATTTGATTATATTCCTAATTTAGCAAGATACCTACCTGAATTAACTTTTGATATCTCCTTGATTTAAAAAATAAAATATAAATATACAGGCTCCCGCAGAAGTCATGCCTACTTGAGCATTGTTTGGTAGGGTAATAATATGGGTTTAATAATTTATAGTTTTAATTTGAACATTCACCTAAAATGTCATGTGGTGTTCTTGAGTGAGATATTATTATGTTACAGAATTGCATGCTTATGATTTTGTAACAAAAATTTGTAATGAAAAAGGGCATTATTAGTGCTGGACACTGTACATTGAGAGCCTTCTATGTAAAAGTCAATGTGCAAATGCATCAGGGATACAGTTAACCACAGGACATAGTCCTCTTCTTTAAGAATTTAATATATATAATATGCACATAAAAAGCAAGTATAATAATGTAAAACATTACATTCCTATATTAACTTAGCAAATATGTATTTATCCCCTGCTCTTTCAAATTGTGTAAAAATCCAGTGGAGAATATTACCTCTAAAAGTTCCTACCTTAGTAACTATTATAGATTTTGGAGTAATTAGACAAATGAGCACAGTGTAATAAGTATAATGAAATAAATATTGTAACAATGATCCATAAAAGAGGCATGTCTTGCCCTGGCTGCTATAGCTCAGTGGATTGACCGTGGGCCTGTGAATCAAACAACCACAGTTCGATTCCCAGTCAGGGCACATGCGTGGGTTGCAGGCCAGTTCCCAGCAGGGGATGCATGAGAGGCACCCATACATTGATATTTCTCTCCCTCTCTCCTTCACTTCCCCTCTAAAGATAAATAAATTAAAAATCTTAAAAAATTGTTATAAAAAAAGAGTCATGTATTTTCATTGCGATGGACCCAGGTCTTTTACCTTCTCCTCCTCAACTGACTTCCTTACCAGAACTTGATGCCATTACCACATTCTAAGAGCTGATGGCTTCAGAAGAATATGTGCTTCAACCAGAACTTGAACATTTGTACTAACATTTTGACAGGTTCAGTAGCATTAATTACTCAATATAGTTTTCAGTTCTGCAAGTTCTAACATTTGTATGTCAAGATTACTTGTGCATGTAAAAATATACATATATTGCCAAGACATGCCTTAGAATATAAAAATATTCGAGAGAATGGTGCCCTGTCAATAAGAATTTGAATTAAAGTCAGTCAATTATACATTCCTTTTTACTTTTAAAATTATAGCTTTTCTACCCAGGGCTGAGTTTTGGAGATAGGCGAATGCATGTGCAGTTCTACAGACTAAGAGAAAATAGAATTTTTTTACCAAACTCAATAATTTCAGGAGCAGGCACCTAATCTGGATATTACATATTTGTATGAAGGTGCCTTTTCTGTTTCTCATGCAGTGGGCATTTAGTCCTGATGGATGCTATTTGCAAACACTTCCTCACCATAAGTAACTGTTTCAAGGAGGTCAAGGCCCTTTGTGTTCACCTTGTAGTCAGTGTTCTTGTGAATGGCATTTGTGCTTACATCCTGCTTCTGGGAAAAAACACATACGTAAAAGAAATTTCAACCATTCCACAAACCACATCTTCATTCTACACATCATTATTTTTGTTAAGGAAGCTTTGGTTAGAATGAAGCCAGGAAAATCAGAGATGACAAAATCCCCGTGTTTTCTAGTCAACAATCAAAATGTGTTGTGCTCTCCTGTATATCTGCTTGTATCCATCCTACATATTTTATTTATTTTCTCATTTATTTCTAAATAACCAGACCTACATTTAAATTTATAGATATAGAGTATGGAGCCTCTGGACACATTTAAAATACAAGAAAATAAATAAACATTCTTACAAAAATGCTATAAAAATCACAATGGAGCTCAATTTCTTTGTATAGCAAGAAAAGAGAGAATAAAGAAACCTGAGCCTGAATAGACCAACTAAAGATTTAACCACAATGACATAAAATTGTGGTTTCATGAAATAACCTGTGTTACAAAGAAGGGGAATGACTGTGTGGTGGAATAGAGTGAAGAAAGACGTTGGTTTGAGAATGACATCAGATTTGTTTCCCACATAGTAAGTGTGCCAATGATTGTCATTGTTACTATTTCTGCTATTATAATTGTTTTAATTGCTAATATGAGTCATTAAAATCCTTATATAAGTTAGTTATCTTTGAAGGAGTCATTAATATCTTCTCAATTTACTTCATATAATAATTGTTGAATGATATTGTCATAATTGGATCATAATTGGGCAAGCATCATAATTGGCTAAACAAATGCAATAGATCTTATTCCGGGGTAACATATTATTCAAACTCATGTATGACTATGAACATTGGACCTCAGATTGTTTCTAGGAAGAAGAGAGTTTTCAAAGAACAATTTGCCTAGGTAAATTAATTGTACCGGTAGTATAGCAGTTAAGAAGAAAATGATGATACCACAAACCTGTAGTGAAGAGTAGAATAGTCTGGCATACAATAAATGTTGCTGTTATTTTTATTATTTTAATTTTCAATCTTGCTCATTAAAATCATTGTAGAGTTAAGAATTCCTCTAATAACTATTAACATCTCTTAGAGTCCATTGCATGTAATCATTTTAAAAATCTTACCATAATTGAATAAAAATATAATATTAACTCTCACTAATTACTATGAATAATGGACCTCTGGATGTTTGAGGTAAAAAGGAAATTTTATCAAAAAAACTCATAAGTTTATTAATTATAATATAAGCAGAATTGAAGACAACTTTAAATATGAGAAAACATTTTCTAAAATTTTTTTTTAAGTGTGGTGTCTTTGGATTCAAAAAGAATGGAGAAAATGGCTACACTTATCCCTAATTGTTTTACTTTTTAACCAAAATACATGTTGTGGTAAATTTTAAATTGTATTTTTATGAAAAATAAACTATAGACAACTAAAAGTAAAACATAGAAATTTAAACATATATTCCTTCTGACAAAAAATTATTGTGAGACTTCTGGGGCTTTTGTTTCTAGTGAAAGGCATTGATATATTTTTTTAATTCTCATCTGAGGATATTTTTTATTGAGTTTAGAGAGAGAGGAAAGGGATGGGAGAGAGAAAAAAGAAAGAGAGAGAAAGAACAACATCCATATCAGAGAGAAACATGGGTCAGTTGTCTCCTGCACGCACCCTTACTGGGGTTTGAACCCCCAGAACTTTGCTGGATGGTACAATGCTGCAACCCACTGTGCACTGATACTTCATTTGAAGTTTAAGTAATTTTTCCTTTTGTACATATTTTAGGTACGACTTATTAAATATTTACAGTTTGCATTACTTATTTTCTTGATTTGAATAAAAAGTGTCATGTAAGATCATCTTGATGTTTTATCTTTAATTACCTTTTCCTATGTAAGAGAAAAGTGCACAATGCAACACAAAGAAACGTCTTCTATGGTTTAAATAGTTTAAATATCAGCATTCCATAGAAGCTAATTTCAACATTTCAATTTTTTTCAGTTCTAAAGGAAAAGAGCACCCTAGTTAATAATGAAGAGGAAAAAAATTGTAAAAGCCAGATAATTTTAACAGTAATTTAGAAAACAAAGTTCTATGCTAAAAACAGTAGGTATTTATCTTCAGTTAGTCTGGGCAATTTGCTTTCCTTAACTGCAGGAAACTAGTTTTCAGTAATTAATAATGCTTTAAAGTTTATCTGTCTCTCCTTTTTAAGGTGTTCTTCTAAATGACATAGAATTTAAAAATGAATGACCCAATGTAAGAAATATAGCATATTCAATTCCTTAATTTAGATGATTGTTGGAGTTAACACAGAGGAAACATTCAGAGCAAACCAGAAAATATAGCATTAAGAATGAAATTAAATAATTTAAGTATATTTGTATGTGTATGTGTTTGTTTCTATATGTACATGTATATATATTTTTTGTGAATGGAGTGTTAACAGTGAGTGCCCCATTCCTTTCATTCTATTGAGAATTTAAGTGACTTCAGAAGGAAATAGTGTTTTATAAAGAAATGATTGACATGACAAAGAATTGAAAATACCTCTTAATATACACAGCTCTGATTCTGTTTTTGTCATTTTCCTTCCTTGGTGGTTTAAGAAGTGTGTTTATCGCTAATCTAGTTCCTTATTCATCAAAGTACAATTCATGGATAAGCAATATTGTGTAACCTAAAACTCAGAATCCCAAGCCCTACCCAAAACTTGCTGTAACAAGACCCCAGATGATTTGAGTGCACGCCTTTGTGTGTGAACCAATTTAGTTTAAACTGTAATCTCCAAAAAGCAGAGGCCACAAAAGCTATAGTTAAAAAGCTGCAGCAGATTAGGGAAGGCCTTGCCTGGCATGTGTAAAGAGGCAGGAGAGAGAAAACCTCAGTTAGTAATTTTAATAATAAAGACACTTGCTCAAAGTCCAGAGTGGAGGTGCCCTACAGTCTTGGTAACTTTATGGTCTGGGTTAAGTTTTACTGCAATTTAGGCTGGCCTTATTCTCCAACTGATAGTATAATGAGTATAGCTTTTCCAGGTATGATACCAAGAGGTATCATCTCATATATCTTTCTTAAAAGTAAAGAAAATTTATCCAACTTTATCTTCAAAAGACACTTATTTCCCATTTGCCAGAACTAGAGCACATGCCTATCCCTAACATCATTATGGCAATGGAATAACAGGTTGCCTTTATTCTCTCAGATAGTTAACATCAGTTCTAAGGGCTCCACTTGGGGTCATCTTACCTGCAGTCACATAGGATTAGGTTGAAAACTTGAAAAATGGTGTTTTGTTGAGAGAAAGAAAGAAAGAGAGGTGATTTGTATATAACTTTCTCCTGTAGTCAAAGTAGAAACACTGGAAGATTTTGAACAGGAATTGATATGATTAAATCTGTTTTTTAAAAAAATAGGGAAACATCTTACATTTTTAATATTATAATTACTTCAATGAAAGTGACCTGTATTTTTTTTGAAGAGATAAAAAAAAATTAGCAAGCCTTTAGATAAATTCTCCAAGAAAGAAAAGAGAGAGGACTCAAATTTTTCTTAAAAAATTGAAAGGGATAAAAGAGATATTACAATTGATAACACAGAGATACAAAGAATCATTAGAGACTAATATGAATAACTATATGCTAACAAATTTGTCAACCCAGAAGACATGGATAATGCCTAGAAACATACAACAAATCTAGACTGAGTCATGATGAAATAGAAAATCTGAATAGATGAATTAAAATTGACTCAATTATTAAAAATATCTCAACAAAAATAAGTTCAGGATCAAATACCAATCCTTCTCAAACTCTTCCAAAATAAAGAGGAATGAACTCACCTTACAAGGCCTGCATTATGCTGATACCAAAACCAGACAAGGATACCACTAGAAAAGAAAATCATAGGTCAATATCCCTGATAAACATAATTGCAAAAAATCCTCAACAAAATATTAGCAAACCAAGTTCAACAATACATTAAAGCTATCACACAATAAAATGGAATGGGATTTATTCCCAAGAATGCAAGGACGGTTCAGCATCTGCAAATCAGTCAATGTGATATACCACATTAACAGAATGAAGGATACAAATCATATGATCAACTCAATAGGTACAAAAGAAACATTTGACAAATTCAATATTTATTACTTATGATAAAATCTCTCAACAAAAGGGGTGTACAGGTAACTTACCTATAACAAATGCCATACAGGACAAGCCCATAGCTAACATCATATTCAATGTTGAAAAGCTAAAAGCGTTTTCTCTAAAACAAGGATGAGCACTCCCAACATTTTTATTCAATATAGCATTGGACATCTTTGTCAAAGTAATTAGTCAAGAAACAAAAAAGTATCCAGACTGGAAAGAAAATAAAACTATCACTATTTCAGATGACATGATATTAATAGTATATCCAGTAAACCTTAAAGACTCCATCAAAAAACTGCCATAAATAATAAACAAATTCAGTGAAGTTGCAGGATACAAAATAAATATGCAAAATTATGTTGCATTTCTTACACTAATAATAAACTATTAAGAAGAGAAATAAAACAATTCCATTTACCTCTGCATAAAAATATTTGGGAATACATTTAGCAAATCAAGTGAAAGACTTCCATATTGAAAACTATAAGACATTAATAAGCTATATCATGAAAGATATTGCAGAACACACAAATAAATAGAAAAATAGTTTAGCTCATGTATTGGAAGAACTAGTATTGTTAAAATGTCCATAATACCCAAAGCAAAATACAGATTCAGTACAATCCCTATTAAAATTACAATGGTATTTCTTACAGGAAAGAACAAACAATTTTAAAATTTTTATGGATCCTAAATAGCCAAAAAACTGTAAATAAGCAAATCAATCTGAAGCAGGAGGAAAGGTGTAGACATCATGCTTTTGATATAAAATTATATTACAATGCTAAGGTAATTAAAACAGTATGGCATTCGGGTAAAAACACACACAGATCAGTGAAACAGAACAGAGGAACATGAAATAAATTCATACATATATATTGTCAATTAACTGACTAATAAAGTAGCCAAGAATACACAAGGGGGAAAGGAGAGTCTCTTCAATAAGAGGTGTTGGAATAATTAAATAGCCAAATGCAAAAGAATGAAACTGAACCACTACCTTAAACCATACACAAAAATTAATTCAAAATGTATTAAAGACTTGAAAGTAAGACCTGAAACCATTACATTTGTAGAAGAAAATATAGACATTAAACTACTTGATGTAGATCTTGGCAATGCTGTTGTGAATCAGAAGCAAAAACAGCAAAAGAAAAATAAACAGGTAGGATTACATCAAACCAAAACAATTTTGCACAGCAAAGGAAGCCATCAAAAAATAAAAAAGGAAGCTAGTGAAAGGTAAAAATATTGGCAAACCATATACAATATCTGTCCAGAAGGTATCTAGCCATGTACTATGAAGTATAGAAATATTTATTGAAGAATTTACAAGATAAAAGAGACATTGTGTGTAGGACAATGATGCCTCAGTCCCCTTCAACGTAGTCACCTTGGGACCTCACACAGTTTTCCCAATCACCATCAGCTGCCCCTTGGTATTTTCCTGAATTTTGTTAAAGGCTTGAAATCTCTTCATTATATTGACAATGGCTGGACTTTTTCTGGACAGATCTCACAAATATTTTGGCTACCATCCAAAATATATAAGGGTCTTATACAACTCATAGCAAAATAAAAAACCAATACTTTTATTTTAATATGGGCAAAAGACACTTTTGTCTTTTAGACATTTTTGTCTAAATAGACATTTTTTTCCAAAGAAGACATACAATTAGCCAACAGACACACCATTAATTATCAGGGAAACGAAAGTCAGAACCAAAATAAAATAACAATTTGAATAAATATTAATAAATAGAGTAGCTATTAATAAAAAGCTAGAAAAACAAGTGCTGACAAACATGTGGAGGAAAGAAAACTGTTGGTGCACTGTTGGTGGGAGTGGAAACTGGTGCCGACACTGTAGAAAAACAGTATGGAGGTTTCTCAAATGATTAAAAAGAGAACTTCCATACAATCCAGCAATTCCACTTCTGGATAGCATATTTGTCCAAAGAAAATGAAAACACAAATTCAAAATGGTATATGCACCACCACATTTATTGCAGCATTATTTACAGTAGCCAAGATATGGAAACAACCCAAGCATCCACTTATGGGTGAATGGATACACTCTGGCATCCACACAAAGGGATATTGTTCAGGCTTTGAAAAGAAGGGATCTTACCATTTGCGACAGTATGGATAGACCTAGAGAGCATTGTGCTATGAGAAACATGTCAGGCAGAGAAAGATAAATACCATAAGATCTCTTTTATATGTGAAATCTAGAAATAAATAAATAAATAGTTAAATATCAAGCTCATAGATACAAAGAACAGGTGGCTAGTTGTCAGAGGCAAGAGTTAGAGTAAGGGGAAAATAGGTAAATGGCTTTGTGTTTGTGTTAGTCTAGTTTAAGTAATATATAAATAAGTAAAATAAGAGTCCTTAGTATCTGGGATAACAAACCATACAGCCCTAGCAGCTAGCATGGGAATTCCTTCCCAGAAGTTACACTTTGATTTGCTCACCCAGGGTGGAGGGTGGCCCTTCAAACCTCAGGAGATAAGATTTGGGGCCAAAGAAGCATGCCTGTCACAAAATTTCCAGCAAAATGCCATGTCTTCCTCTGTATGACCCCCATCTCCGTTCTTGCAAAACTTCAGGAAACTTATAAAAACCATGACATAATTAGTCAGGTTAACTTTTTTTGTGGGAACTAGGGATGGAGTCCACTCAACATTAATAACAGATTAGGCCTGAGATATTCCAAGAAGTTCACAGATAATGAGTGTAGGCAGAAGCATTTCATAAACTGTAAAGTGCCTTCTACCTGCTGGTGGTTAATCCTTTATCTATATTTTTATGTGTAATAATGGAGTCTCAGGCTGTATTAAAATGTTGTGGAAGATATGTATTGAGTACAAGGCAAAGAAACTATTGTTAAGTAGTTATATGTTGCAATGCAAGAAAAAATAGAGCTTAAGGTTTCAAACCAAAATAATTGTAGAAGTAGAGAAGAAATAGACTTGAGGGACATAATATTTAGGGAATAGAACAGAAAAGGACCAGTGACATAGTATGTGAGTGGATGTGGAAAATGCGATGGTAAGGGCCTAGGAAGGCATTTGGACCACATAGATTATTTTTCTCAAATTAGATATTATGTGTATTTTGTTCACTGGAATATACCTAATACCTTACATAGTAAAATATGTAATCTAAGTAAATAATAAATATTTATGAAGGTAAGAAATAAATGTATCATTAACTAAAGACATTAATGCAGGTAAAGGAGAAAATTTAAGAACACACAAAAACGCCTGTGGATTTATGGAACAATGTTGTTCAGTAGGCCATTAAAAACTTAAGTCTTGGGGGAGACATTTGAACTCAAGGTATTATAGATACTTAGATAATTTCTAGCTTTTTAAAATTTATATTTCCTGTTTTTCTTTTGTATTTTCTTTACATCTTGGTCTTTACAGTGGGTGTGCTTTCCCACACCGATGAAGTCAGAAATCAGAATATCGAAGGCCCATCAGTGGGAATCATGGTCTCTAAATTTCATGCACCAGACTTGCACAGCTTTTCAATGTAAGTATGATTTTCCATGTGAGGATAAGATAAACTTGACAAATTTTCAGAAATTAAACTCATTTCTGAGTCATGTTATAGGAAGATCTAACACTATATCATCTCACAACTCACTTTTTTCACATTCTGTTTCTTCTTCCTGGAATATTCTTTCTACTTTTATCTACCTGATTAAACTTAACTCATCTTTGAAGTTTCAAATAAGTGTTACCTGAATTCAATTTTGAAACTTCTGTTAGGTATCTACTATGTAACCTCAAACTGTGCTACTTGCTGAAGTCACAAAGATAATGAGGTATAATCTCTGTGTTCAAGAAGCTTACCATGTAGTGAGGAAGACAATCTTAACACAAAGCTCAATGTTCAAATGATCTTAATACAATCATCAGTGTTCACTGGATTTCACAAGAGACGAATGACTACTAACCAGATTTTAGATTAGGATCTGAATTAGGTCAAGGAAATATAAAATAAAACAACTGACAATCATACCTAAATTCTAAGACAATACTTGAAGAATAGAATCAATCCTCTCCTGGGAGACGGCATGAGCCAATGCCGACAAGTGATGAATAACAACCTGTGCAGAAAGGAGTGTGAAGGTTGGTGGCAGGTCATTGAGTTTTGGACAGGTTCTTCTTTTCTGTACATGCACATCAGGGATGAGGCATGTAACTGACATTAGCTGAGGCTGGAAAAGTAGGCCTTGTGGAGGGCTGTGATGGCAGAGAAGTTTCTTGGAATTTATCAGAAGGGTAATGAGATTTGTTTTTCAATTTTCCATTTCCCCTCCAATCCCACCAGATCATCAGAATGATTTCCAAAGCCTTATGATCTTTTACTATAAGACCACATGTATAGCACTGTCAGAATACTTGTTTTTATTTTTACTTTTTCTTACTATGTGTGAATGGTTTGTCATAATTATTTCAGTCTTTTTATAGTAAAATCACTATGCATATTGGACTTTCAATAAATGTTTCTTGAATGTATAAATAAGCATACCTCTATAAAACCAAACTTATTATGCCAAATATCTATTTTATAACTCACTAGATTGTTAGGCTCTTGAAGTCAAGACCTGTAGTTTCTTTATTATTGCACTAAATTATTCAGTTATTACACACACATATATCCAATATAATTACAGTTTGCATGAAAGATAAATGGAATAGGAGATTAATTCTATTTTTTAAAGATTATTACATCAGGAAAAAAGCTTCATTTTTAGTATTTTATATACTCACAATATAATTAGTTATATTCCTTTTTCACTTGGGGATAAAAGAGAAGATGAACTGTTGCAATAACTCCTAGGTTTCAACCTTCTCTATTAATATATTTATATATGCTTTCAAGATATTCCCCATACTCCAAGGAAATTAAGGTAAAATAAATTACCACTATCATTTGCTTGAGTAGTTTTGATATCATTTAATAGTCCATCTGCATAGATTTCTGCTACAGAGTCTATTGACCTAATACAGACATTAGATTAACCTTCAGGTAGGCTCAATAGAAAATGCTATTAAGCATGCATGGGTGGTTAAAACAGGTATACAAGCAAAGTTTATAAAGCAGAACGAATGAGAAACACCTGACTTATTTAACAGAACTGTTTTGCCATCCCATCAAGATAGCAAACACTTAATAGATTATATTCTGTATTTTAAAATACTTCACTCAATGATTTTGCAGTACATTGCACAGGCAATAACCCTGTCAGACTACTGAGAAATTCCTGGAAAGTGTTAATTGACAGGCATCTGATGGAGTACAGACTTGAATATTGCACAGATTAGTTCTTGAACTAGCACTACACAAACTGGAGCAGGGAAAAATATCAAATTATCCTAAAAAACAGATTATGTCAGGCAGGTGATATCACTATGGATTTTAAAATACATTTAAAATATCTTTGTGAAGTTATGTTCTTTCTAATCCTACCTTTTATAAAAGTTACATACAAAGGGATGTAGTAGAAAAAAGTATGATTTTGGATAAAGATGGTCCTTAGATTAAATCTCTGTTCACCTACTTACCGTTGGCTAACCTTAGGTAAAATACATTTTTATACCTTCTCTCTTATTTAAGGTGTGTTGATAATTCTATCTTGCAGTGTCGTGGGGATTAAAACAGCAACTAAAAAGAGTAACAGAGAGACAAAGATAGGTATGGTGTCCAGCATCATGCACTTAACCAATGGAAGTTTTACTATTATTGCCAAATACATATGAAGTTAGCATCTCACTTTACCTTGGATACTAGATCTTTTCAGTAGGATTCATTAGCATATAATATAAATGGAGTCCCTGGTTCGTATTATGCTTTGAGTGGTCTTTAAGAAAGACATTTACTTTCTTCATAACTTTAATTTCTATATGAAAATCTGTAAAAATGAAAATGAGAGAAAAATGTATTTTTGTCAAAATAGTTTACTAGGATTTTAGGTTTTTTTAAACAGCTTAACAATAAAAGTAGCAAACTACCACGGTACTTATTAGTTAGTAGGCACTCACTTTCTAAGTATTTTACATATAACTAATCAATTTAATCATCAAAAACCTCTATGATAGAGTTAGTGTTACTATTCCTTTTTTTTGGACTTGGGGAAATTGAGCCATAAAGTTAAGTAATTGGCCAAGATCACACAGTTAGTAAGCAATGGAACCATCACTCGTCATCAGTTCCCGCTTTAGCCATTGCACGGTACTGTCTTTCGAGTGTGTTTTTTTCCTTTAAGTTTACAGTTGGCATGTGTGTTTGTTTTTTTCCAATGTAAATACCCCAATTGGTGATTGTAATTCCTGTCAATAGATTCATGTTTAAATTTTTTATATACATTCATTTTAACAGACTTACTAGGATAATTTCAATATTTATACGATCCATTAAATTTATCTGAGAAATACAAAATGGATAATCTCGGATTGGTCTAAAAATGAATATATCATCTCATATATATATATATTCATATATATATATATATACTTATATATATATATATATACTACCTAAATACAACACACTACCTATACTACCTAAATTTCAAATTTAAATTTGATTTCTCATTAACTTTAATTTTATAAAGATTTTAGGGATTGGATTCTTACAAATAATTGGGAGATCTTTCATCATTTTGGAAAAGGCCATTTATAGAACCAAGTTTATTTATCTCAGAACACATTTTATACTGGCAATTATTTATTTTTAATATAACAGCTAGATAGCTAACTCCAAATTTGTCTTATGTATGAAAGTAAGTAATTTCGTTACTTATGAACCATAGAAAAACGGGATCTTACTTTAGCAATTTTCTTTGTTAAATTGTTTATTGCCTTAACAAAAAAAAAACATTGTAATTGAATTATTTTATGTTTGTAATAGGAATCAAAATGTATTTAATAGTAAATTAAATTATAAAATACTTCTGCTTTAAAAGTGGCAAATCTTTTGAATGATGCTATGTTAATACAAGTGCTAAAATTTCCAGTGGATATAAAATGAACTCGAGATGTGTGCTCTCCAGGGCTTCAGCCTTCCCCTTTGTCATTCTACTATAATACCTGTAAATACCTTTAATATATGTCCTGTTCCCAGAAATGGCTAGGATGCTTGTTGAAGCCCTGTTCCCCTTGTCATCCAACTTCTAAGAGATTAAAACCAATACTAAGAACTATCTCTATGTCAACACAGTGGGATAAAGTCTTTCTAAACAGAGTAATGACTCAAAATGAGTGCAGTGCCATCCATCTGAATTCTCATGTTACTTATGCCTAGAATGTTCTGCTCTCTTGTTTCACTAGATTGACGCACTAGATCACCTTGAACACTGGCACGCACCATATTAAACTGTGTCACTGGTTTGCACAGGTCTAGATTCCTACCCGAATCCTTATCACCCAATGACACAGAATTCTCAGTATGTATCAAATCTAGATCAGAATTGGCTATAGTAGACTATATACCAATAAGTATATACATTTGTAAAAGAAACATCTACTGCTTCAATCATTCTTACAAACTATGGGTATTTAGTTCACACGCCAGTATTAAGTCCGCTGACCTGCACCAGCCAGGGCTCAGACTATGGATATTAATAAGGCCATTAAAATACATACATATAATTTGAATCTGGAAAAACCCCTGCAAATTCATACTTTCACATTTGTACATAGATAATTATTATAATTATACTTTTTCTTATAGGTCAACAGTATTCTAATAGTTTTTTCAACACTTTGTTTTTTCCATATGCTTTTGTATAATCCTTTTATAAATACACTCTAAAAAGATATTTTTTTGGAAATTGACTTTGTATGTACATTTTAGTGATATATATATATATAGTGATATATATATATATATATATATATATATATAGAGAGAGAGAGAGAGAGAGAGAGAGAGACATCTCAGATTAGTCAGCTTGGGCTTGCTTAGAACAGGTATCATAGAAAAATTAAGAAATCAAATGAAAGGGTTGATATAATAAAGCCTTAGGCTTTAGAAATAGAATAAAAATATACATATCTGAGAATAACAGAATATCACAAAGATAGTTCATTCTAAGAACATAAAAAATGTATAGGATAAATGGAAAGAATCACATGGGTGTTGTAGGAGAACTGCCATGTGGTTATATTTCCCTAAGAATGAAACTTCCTTATTTATATATTATATATTTTCATTAAATTTTTAATACTATTGAAGTATAAGAGGTATTGATTTAAAGTATAGCACAAGATTTTTTGACGTATAATAATCTGTCACTTAAGGTAAATTTGTTGTCCATTGCACTTTATATTTTCACTCAGAGAAGATCTGTTCCCTCAAATTTCACAGGGAAAAGAAGTTTATGTTTCTGAATTTTAAATTGGCAGTAGTATTAAATCACATAAAAATTAAGAATGAGAAATTGGCATGGATATATAACGTTTCCATCCCACACTCAGCTGAAAGAAGGCCATGTCAGCAGTAGAATGTCATCACCGCATTCTACTTGCAGTGATGAATAACTTTTGCTAACAGCAGCTACAGAGGCAGGACCATTAGAGAGATGGATGAATGTATCAGTAAATAGAGGCACACGTATCTGCTGATGGGAAGGTCACAAAGCAAATATTAACAATTAAGAACATTAATACCTTTTCCCACACCAAAGCTTTCTCAATAGTGACTTTTGACAGGTACAATCTGGTTCCCATATGTCTCCTGCGAAACCTCAGGGACAATTTTAGTTTAGTACACAAACATGTCCACAAATTTACCTTTCAAGATGATAGAACAGCAGAGATGAAATATTTAGCTTTTTTGTGTTTTGTATACTGGTAACATTGAAACTAGTCCCTTCCCTGAGTAGACAAAGGAGAGTGTAGTCTTTGAAATACTATGTCATAAAGCATGTATTAGAAAATCACATTTTTCAGTAATTATGTATATTTTTACCTATTGGCATTGCATAGATAGATAGAGTGATTTCAGATTTTTTGAAGTGAAGTGATTGTGATTATTAAATAGGAAAGCCATTCTTGTATTTTTTGGGGACAAGGAGAAAAAATAGACATAGAAAATGAAGATATTATAATCAGTTTCCCAGCAATTATAGTTTGTCTTATTGTTTTATTTATGGGCTCTGAGTAGGTCATAAACTAGAAATACAACAATTTCAGGGCAAATGACACACAGTCACCAGTAAGTATGAAAAAAAGGCATAGGCAATAACTAGTATGAAAAATAAAAAGGTCATTACATTGTAAACAGCAAAACACTCTTCAAAGAGAATGGCTCAGGTGGTCCAGAGTGAAAGAGGAGAAATGGAGTCGGGTGACTGATTTTTATTTTGGCTAGGAAATGATGCTGGCTTTTTTTATTTACCTTGATTTTTATTTTTTATTTTTAGTATTTATGTCATTATTTTATTTTTTAAATTTTATTTAATTGTTGTTAAAGTACAGTTGTCTCCATTTGACCCCCTCTCTTCCCCCCACCCCAACCGTCCTTGCTTCCCACACTTGATCCTACCCCCATTTGGTTTTGTCCATGTGTCCTTTATACATATTCCTGAAAACCCTTCCCCCTTGTCTCCCCATTATACCCTCCCACTTCCCTCTGGTTATTGTCAGTTTGTTCTTAATTTCAATATCTCTGGTTATATTTTGCTTGCTTGTTTGTTTTGTTGATTAGGTTCCATGTATAGGTGAGATCATATGATATTTGTTTTTCACTGCCTGACTTATTTTACTTAACATAATGCTCTCCAGTTCCATCCTTGCTGTTGCAAAGGGTAGGAGCTCCTTCTTTCTTTCTGCTGATTAGCATTCCATTGTGTAAATGTACCATAGATTTTTAATCCATTCATTTACTGATGGGCACTTGGGGTGATTCCAGCACTTGGCTATTGTAAATTGTGCTGCTATGAACATTGGGGAGCATAGGTTGTTTTGAACTGGTATTTCAGGGTTCTTAGGGTGTAATCCTAGAACTGGAACTGCAGGGTCAAAAGGCAGTTTCATTATTAGCTTTCTGAGGAAATTCCATACTATTTTCCACAGTGACTGCACCAGTCTGCATTCCCACCAACAGTGCACTAGGGTTCCCTTTCCTCCATAACCTCTCCAGCACTTATTTGTTGATTTGTTTATGATGGACTGGTGTGAAGTGGCATCATTATGGTTTTAGTTTGCATCTCTCTGATGGCTAGTAACGCTGAGTATCTTTTCATATGTCTCTGGACCCTTCGTATGTCCTCCATGGAGAAGTGTCTGTTCAAGTCCTTTGCCCATTTTTAACTGGGTTTTTTGTCTTCCTAAAGTGGAATCCCATGAGTTCTTTATATATTTTGGGGATCAAACCCTTGTCTGAGGTATCATTGGCAATTATGTTTTCCTATATGGTTGGTTCTCTTGATTTTAATGCTGTTTTCTTTAGCTGTACAGAAGCTTTTTATTTTGATGAGATCCCATTTGTTTATTCTTTTCTTTATGTCCCTTACTCTATGGGACATATTGGTGAAAATATTGCTGTGTGGAATATCTGAGATTTTCCTGCCTATGTTTTCCTCTAGTACTTTTATGGTGTCACAACTTATATTTAAGCTTTTTATCCACCTTAAATTTATTTTTGTGTATGGTGTAATTTGGTGATCAAGTTTCATTTTTTTTTTGTATGTAGCTGTCTAGATCTCTCAACACCTTTTATTGAAGAAGTTATTTTTACTTCATTTTTTGCTCCTGCCCTCTTTGTAGAATGTTAATTGACCACAGAGACTTGGGTTTATTTCTGGGCTCTCTATTCTGTTCCATTGGTCTATTTATTTGTCCTTATGCCTGTACCAGCCTGTTTTGATTACGGTGGACTTGTAATATTGTTTGATATTGTGATCCCTTCTATTTTGTTCTTCTTTCTCAAAATTGCTGAGACTATTCAGGGTCATTTGTGGTTTCATAAAAATTTGTGAAATGTTTGTTCTATATCTGCGAAACATGTAATTGGTATTTTAATGGGGATTATGCTGAATCTATAATTGCTTTGGGTGGTATGGCCATTTTAATGATGTTCATTCTCCCAATCCATGAACACAGTATGTGCTTTCATTTACTTGTGTCTTCCTTAATTTCTTTCTTCAATGTTCAGTAGTTTTCTGAGACAGGACTTTTACCTCCTTGGTTAGGTTTATTCCTGGGTACTTTATTTTTCTTGTTGTTATAGCAAATAGGATTTTTTTCCTGATTTCTGTATCTGATATTTCACTTTTGGTGTACAAAAATGCCTTTGATTTCTGAATATTGATTTTGTATTTTGCTGCTTTGCTAAACTCACTTATTAGGTCAAGTGGTTTTTGGTGGAGTCTATAGGGTTTTCTATGTACACTATCATGTCATCTGTAAACAATGAGTTTTACTTCCTCCTTTCCAATTTTGATGCCTTTTGTTTCTTTATCTTGTCTGATCTCTGTGGCCAGGACTTCCAATACTATGTTAAATAGAAGTGCTGAAAACAGATATCTTTGTCTTGTTCCTGATGTTAGTGGGAGAGCTTTTAGTTTTTGCCCGTTGCATATGATGTTGACTGTAGGTTTTTCATATATGGCCTCTACTATGTTGAAGTATGCTCCCTCTACTCCCACTTTGCTGAGTGTTTTTATCATAAATGGGTGCTATACCTTATCAAATGCTTTTTCTATTGATATATCTGCATCTATTGATATATCCTAATTAGAATAGTAATACTTATATCTATACTTCTGTTTCTGTGTTGTTCATTAATTTATTTTGTTTATTAGATTCCACATATAAGTGAAATCATATGGTATTCATCTTTCACTTACTGGTTTATCCACTTAGCATAATAGTCTCCAAGTCCATCTATGCTGTTGCAAGAGGTAAGATTTTCTTCTTCTTCTTTTTTTTTTTACCTAGTATTCCATTGTGTAAATGCACCTTTTCTATCCACTCATCTACTGACTGGCACTTAGACTATTTTCCAGAGCTTGGCTATTGTAAATAACACTGAAGTGAACATAGGTGTACGTATATTCTTCTGTATTGGTGTTTCGGAATTCTTAGGGTATATTCCCAGATGTGGAACCACTGGGCCAAAAGAGAGTTCCCTTTTTTAAAATGTTGAGGAGACACTATACTATTTTCCAGAGTGGCTGTGCAAGTCCGCATTTCCACCAACAGTGCACAAGGTTTCTGTTTCCTCCACATACTTGCCAATGGTTCTGACAGGTATAAGGCAATATTTCATTTTGTCTTTTATTAGCATCTCTCTGATGGCAAAGGAAGAAATAGCAGAGACAACCATAATATTATAAACAATAAACACAATTAAAAGTAAAATGTAAATAAAGATAATAAAATTTTAAAATATTTATTTTTGCTTCTTCATAGCAATTCTAAGATATATGGGGGCTCCCCCCAAAAGGAGTTACATGCTGGAAGGCAGGCCCTTGTAGTACAGGCTTCCCCTGCTAGGTGAGTGTTCTGTATCAGTGTATCAGCTGGCATTGTTGTGAGAGGCTATATTTGGCTTCATGAATTTCTTTGAAGACTCTTTCAGTGCACTTGCCCATATTATGATGGGTGATTTACAGATGGACCTGCCCATACTGTGCTGAGAGTTCATCAGTTTTTGATGAAAAACAGCATGACCACCATGCCCCACCCTCATTATTCACCTGATCTTGACCTGAATGAATTTTTTTTTGTTCCTCTGATTAAAAAAATAATAAGCCCTCAAAGGAAAATGTTCAGCTGATGTGGAAGAGGTAAAACAAACAAACGACCCCCCCCCAAAAAAAAAAACCACAGTAGAAGCACTAAAAGGCATCAAAATCAATGAGTTCAAAAACTGCTTTGAGCAGTGGAAAAACATCTTACTGTGTTGTATCAAATGGAGAGTACTCTGAATTTGATGGCTGTTTAAACATGTAAGAATAAACAGACACTTTTTAACAAATAAATTCTGAGTTTTTGAGGTCCCCCTCATATTTTGCCAATGTTACCTCATTTTAACCATCACAAAATCTGAGGAAGACTTAGACTTAAATTATTTTTCTCATCAATTAACATTTTGCTAATATCAATGCATAATTTCCAATTTAGAAGAAAAGCTTTTGCAATAATTATTCTCTTGAACAAGAATTTATTTTTATCAGAACATTGCTGTTTATAAGGAATTACCAACTGCATTTCTTTGCAGTTATAGAAACTAGGGTTAGACCTTACAACAAACATTTTTCACAGCAAATGATAGAGATATTTTGAGGAAATAGGTGTGAAATATGCAAATCATTGTAATAATTGTAAAGAGTAGGTATATTAGCATTATTAATGTGGGGTGAAGGGAATGGAGAGAAAAGAAACCTGACACTCAGTAAGTGCCACGACGTGTCAGACACCGTCAGATGTTGCCCCCGCTTTTCATGCCTCTTTTCATATCAGGAGAAGGTCGTGTTGCACAATTTATCTTTGATGAAACTAGGATGCAGGGAGATAAAGAATCTCAAGGCTGCTCATGTACAAAATTAAAACTAGAACCCATGCAACTTCAAAAAGCCATATTTTTTATGATTTTTATGTTTGTTATGCCAAACTGTATTAACATGCAATCTGTGAAATGATATTTCAATAAAAGGCATAGGAAAATCACATACACATACACACACATAATTTTTTATAACTATCCTATGCCCTATGTAGTCTGTTTTAATCGCAGTTTAATTGCAAACATCCAAAATTTCATAACAGAATCTACATTATTTTTTGTTTTTTTTATTGTATTTTGTCATTACCATTTATTTCCCTTCTACCCTTTTCCAACTCAGCATACCTCCTGCCCCCACAATCACTATACTGCTTTTCATTCTTAATATGCTCCATGCTGTTGTTACATATCTTTGTTTTCTGTATGTTTTTCAACACAATATTATTCTAGAAAGATGATCATAACAAACTCACTCAAGTTATCATAGTCAATTATTTTCTTCCTTTCACCAGAAAATTATATTAAATCCCTTTAGCAATTCTATCAGTGCCTAGATCTTAATTTTTTTAAATTCACCAATTAATCTGATATTGCATTAATTTTTCCATTGTTAAAACAAATTTGCATAAAGTTAGTGGTTTAAAACACAAGTCTGAGATTCATGGTCACATGACTGTTTCTTCTGGGAGCTCTACCTTTTTGTTTCTGTTTTTGCTTTTGTTCTCTTGCATTTTTCAGCACCTAGAAGCCACCTCCATTCCTTTGCTCATGGCCTTTTCCTCTATCTTCAAAACCTGCAGTTACATCATTTCAACTTTTAATTTCCTCATTAGGTCTCTTTTCTAACTCTCCTCATTTCTTCTGTCATTTATTTATAAGGACTTTTTTTATTATGCTGGGCATACCCAGATTATTCAGGACAATCTTATCATGTCAGAGCCTTTAACTTAGTCACATCTATAAAGTCTTTTTTGCCATAAAAAACAACACATGTACTGGACATTATTGGGGTGAGGGAGAGGATATTATTCTCTTACTATACGAGGTAAGTATTTAATATATTTTTGATGTATTAATTTTTAGTACATAAAATTGAAATACTGCCTATGATGTTGATATATTTACCAGTACATCCCATGATATTAAAAGTAGCATTTTAATCTTTACTGTCCAGTGTAAGACAGATGAGTTTGTGGAAAGTGTGCTAGACTGGAAGGTGAGGATACTTAGATTGATATTTAAGAGCTTATACTGACTCTTCTTGTCTAGAATAGTGAATTCCAGGGAGTTTTGGTTTACCTATAGATTAAAGTAGACCAGAAATCCTTTCACAGTAACATTTTTTAAAATCTGAAAATTTAATGTTTTCTATGTTTATCATTCTCCCATTACCAAGAACTTAAAATAGTTATTCCATATATCTGGCATTTATATTCTGTCTTCAGTTGGCTTAATAAAAACAGAATTTAGATCTCATGGCCTCAAATTAAAACAACATTTTACAAAGTTTATTAAAATATTTGTCATAGTTCAGGTTGCTATGGGGAACAGACAGTGTGTCTTAAACAACACAAACTTATATCTCACAGTTTTTGAGGCTGGGAAGTTAAAGTTCCAGGTGATGACAGGTCTTCTGTCTGGTGAGAGCCCCCTTCTTGGTTTGCAGATGGCCAACTTCCGTTTGTATCCTCACTTGGCCAACAGCACAGAGAGAGGTAGTAAGCTAGTGTTTCTTCTAATAGTGCCACTAACCTATTCATGAGGGTTCCAAAGGCCCCACCAACTAGTATCATCACATTGGTATGGTTTAAGAAAATAAATATTTTTGTGATTTTCCCATTGAACTAATTAGTTACATTAGCACCTTATTGAATTAAGTCATTCCTACAATACTAGTCTTCATCAACACTTAGGCCATATAAAAATTATGCATATATGAAGCCTGTCCAGAAAGTATCCGCTATCCACTATAAAAAATAGAGACATTTATTGAAGAAGATACAAGATACAAGAAACATTGTAGATAGGACAATAATGCTTCAGTCTCCTTCAAAGTAGGCACCTTGGGACCTCACACAGTTCTTCCAGTCACCATCAGCTGCCCTGTCATATTTTCCTGAATCTCATCAATGGTCTGACAACTCTTCCTTTTCAAAGGTGATTTTAGTTTTGGGGAAAGCCAGAGGTCACAGGGCACCAAATCTTAGGAGGGCTGAGTTACCTGGCTGATTTGCCAAAAAGCTCTGCACAAGGCAGGTTGCACAAGCAGACTTGCTGTTGTGATGACACTGCCAATCACCAGTTGCCCATAGCTACGGCCTTCTGAATCATCCAAATAGTTTCTGTGGATGAACGTTCAAGCTTAACATGGAATTTGATGCAGATTCATTGCTCTACTCGCTCAGTCATTTTGAATGTGATGGCCACACAGTACACATGCTCACTCAACAGCACCTACCTCCCTCACTGACTAGTACAGTGAAGTCATCTTGTTCACACATACACATTCCAGACCACACTCCTTGGCTGCCAGTTTATATCAATTTTGCACAAACCACTCTTATTATGTTAACAATTATTGGGCTTTCTCTGGACAGAACTTGTATACATGAATCTGTATCTGGACCCTATTTTGTTCTATTGATTTGGATTCCAATTCCTTCACCAATATTGCACTTTTTAAAAAACTATAGTTATAAAATCTTGATGTATGTTCACTCTTTCTTGCTCAACTTACCAGAAATGTAAGGATATTTTTATCCCACTGCTTATATATATATGACATATATATATAGTCAGCTTGTTAAGATTTTTTAAAACTCTTAAAATGTTATTAAAAGTCTTTAATTTCTTAAGTTTTCCTAGTCCTTGACTTTAATGTCAATATTTTTACTAAAGCCATTTATATATTTTTAAAAGTTTTATAAATTTTTCTATAAAAGGCTACTATGTTTTTGTTAGAGATAATTAAATATATTTCAAATTTTGATAATGTCATACATCATTTTTAACTTTAGTGTCCTAAATACTTGTGCCTTATATTATATGCTAGTATGATTTTATAGCTTGTGTCATATATTAGATTAATGGGACAGTCTTCATAAACCTTCTTATTGATTCTAATACTTTTCCAAAATGTGGCACTATGTTTTTACAGAGATAATTGTATTGTTTTTGCATAAAGACATTTATTATAACTCAATTTTTTCTTCTCACTTGATGAATAAGATGTCTCATAAAATATAGGAAATGAAAACATCCTGATCTCACTCTTGATTTTAGTGTTAATGGTTTTTTTTTAAGATTTTATTTATTTATTTTTAGAGGGGAAGGGTTAGGGAGAGAAATATCAATGTATGGATGCCTCTTGTGTGTCCCCTGCTGGGAACTGGCCTGCAACCCAGGCATGTGCCCTGACTGGGAATCGAACTGCAATCCTTTGGCTCGCAGGCCCATGCTCAATCCACTGAGCTACACCAGCCAGGGATAGTGTTAATGTTTTAACTTTTAAAAATTACATTTAATGATTGGCATACTTCTTAAAATTTTATTCTTTATTTTATTAAGAAATATTGACACACAAAATTTGAAAATTTTTTAACATTTTGCATCTTGAGCATTTTTTGTTGGTTTTATTTGCTTTGTTTTCTCAAATAATGCATGAGACCATATCAGTAGACTCTCTGATATTGAAGTAATCTTTATTTCTGTACTATAACCAAATTTGTCACAAAGTGTACACTTGTATATCACATTTAGCTTGAAATAGTGTGTTAATGATTTTTGTATAACAATTTTGTGAGTCAGAATAATTTGCAAAATCCTTTCCCCTGAACTTTGCTCCATATTATTTTTGTGATAATCATTCATATTTTGGTGTGTCAGTAGTTCATTCCTTTATACAACTGCTTGATATTACATTTACAAATATACAATGTAGTCATTCAAGAGACTCAGACTAGCCAAAACAATCTTGAGGCAGTTTTGAAAAAAAAGAACAATTTGGAGTACTCATATTTCCAGATTTCAAAACTTACTATAAAACTGCAGTGATCAAAATAGTGGGGTGCTGCCATAAAGATGGACATATAATTCAATGGAATAGAATTGAGAGTCCATAAACAGACTCAGATCTCTGTTGTTAATGCATTTTCAATAAAAGTGCTAAGATAATTCAATTGGGGAATAATAGTATTTTAATAAATTGTGTGGAAAAAATTGACTGTGCATATGCAAATGAATTAAATTGGAACCCTATCTCACACATACATAAAAATAACTCAAAATATACCAATGAACTAAATATAAAACTGACATTATAAAATCTTGGAAAAAATAAGAAATTTTGTATTTGACAAGGCATTCTTAGATAGGACATCTAGGGATGAGCAACAAAAGAAAAAAATAGAAAAATTGATTAAAAATGTTGATAAAGAAAAAATAAACCATCCAAATGAACACCTTTGTGCATGAAAGGAGATTATCAATAAAATGAAAAGATAACCTACAGAATAAGGAAATATTTGTAAATTATGTAACATATATGATATCATTTATATATCTGATCATGCATATCCAGAATGTAAAAATAACTCTTATAAGAACAAAAATATAATAACAATTAACACCCACTCAATGGATAAAGGACTTCAATAGACATTTCTCCAAATAAGATATACAAACAGTCACCAGGTATGTGTAAATATATTCATCACCTTTAGTCATTAGAGAAATGAAAATCAAAACCTCAGTGAGAAACCACTTCACACTCACTTGGATGTTAGGAATAAAAAATGTGGGAAATAATGAGTATTGACTAGGGTATAGACATATTGCAATCTTCATACATTGCTCATGCAAATACAAAATCATGCAGCCACTATGGAAAATTATTACATGGTTTCTCAAAAATTTGAGCAAAATTATCATGTGATCCTACAGTTGCACTCCTAGATATACCCAAAGAACTGAACACACACACTGTGAACACAAGTACACAATTGAACAAAGTACAGAGTTGAACTCATACATAATCAAACACTGCACATGTGTGAATATTCGTAGAAGCGTTATTCACAATAACCATAAGGTGGATGCAACCCACGTTTCCAACAATGGATGAATGGGAAAACAAAATGTGACATATACACAACCACAAAACAGTATCATATCATAGAAAGAAGTACTGATATATGCTATGTGGATGAATGTGAAAACATGCTAAGTATGAGAATACAGACATAAAAGGTCATATATTATGAGATTTCATTATGTTAAATATCCCAAATAGGTAAATCCATAAAAACAGATTGATGTCTGTTATGGAACAAGGTAAGGGTGAAATCTGGAGTGACTTGAATGGTATGCGAATTCCTTTTGGGATGATAAAAATGTTTTGGAACTTGATATAGATGGTGCCACTGAATTGTACATTTTCAAATGGTTTATGTTATGCAAACTTCACTTCAAAAAATAAATTCCAAACCCAGTGGTTTTTCAAGTTAGTCATTTTTCCTTCCAGAAGTTATTCTTCCTCTCCATTCAGGTCTAAGAATAGGACAGAAAAATTTCCTTAACATCTTCCTTAGTATGGTAGTTTATTGTTTTTCTTTCCCTAGAGCACTCATTGCAGATCCTGCTGTAAAGTAATTCCAGATTTATATTGATGCTTCCATTAGGGCAGGTCTTCGGGTGTTTCTTTTATTTTTTGCATCCAGCCTGTAACAACCTGAGTTCTAGGAAACCAAACAACTTCAGGACTCATCCATTTAGATTTTGACCTTTGAGGTTTTCTTTAACTCTACTGCCACTCAGCTCTGATGTATCTTGTGTTTTAAATAGCATTTTAAGTGGTTTATACCAAGCTTTTTGTTTTAGGTTCTCTAGTTTACTAGATTGCCAAAAATTAAGAGTCATACTTCTTTGCTGTTCACTTCAACTGTTTATGCTAAACATATTTCCAGCATTAAACTAATTTTATTGCAAAATATAATTTTATATTAAAACATTCTGTGGGAAGTTTTCTTCCTTGTTCTTTTTTTATCCTTCTGTAATATCTGAAAATTTTTCTACTCTTTTCTCATCATCAAAATTTCTACTCTCTCTTAATTTTCATTCCCATTATCTGAACACCGACTTTCATTGCATCTGTGCTTCTTTGATCTATACCAGTGATTCTCAACTTTGGCTACATATTATAATTACCTAGAGGCATTTGATTAATATAATTGTGAATACTTACTATTAGGCCTACTATATCAGAAGATACAGTGTTATATCTGAGCAACTTTGTTTATATTTGTGATTCCTAAGTTACTCTGATAAGAAGATCAAATACACCATACAACTTTTGAATTTGATGACATTTATTCCTGGTTAGTATTTAATAGTATGTGTACTTCAAATTCAATAAGTGAAACACTGAACTAATAAACTTTTAACAGCAACTATTGTTCTTCCTGTATTGTCTGTCTAGTTAATAGCAACCCTCCATTCTGTATCTAATAAAAATATTTGGTGGTGTCATATACTTATTTTCATTTATTAAGTGTATTTTATGGTCATTACTGGCCATCATGAAACAATGAGTCAATTTCTGAAGATAGGAATTAAAAAATCATGAAATTTAAGAATGAAAAATTAAAGAGTCTATCCAGATTGAAGTGACCAAGTTAAATTGACTTAGGAAGAGTCAGGAAAGCCACATGCAAAACCAGTAGTCCATGTGCAGAGATAATTATTGGGTGTAGAATGGGATATCTCTTAGCTGTTGGACAAAAACCTTTCCAATGTATAAAACTTTTGTTGTGGTTATTTTCAGCAGAGTGACCTGCAATCTAATTAAGAGTATGGGCAACGAGAGAGGCCAGCTTCTCCAACTCAAAAACTCATTCACTGAGTGGCACTAGAGGGTCTCAGAATTTGCCTGATGTAAAACATTACTTGCTCTTTACATTTTTATTTATTTCATTTTATTTGTTTATTTTAATTTTTGATTTTAGAGAGAGGAAGGAAGGATGAGAGAGAAAAATATTATTTGTTGTTCTACTTCTTTATGCATTCATTGATTGATTCTTGTGGTATCGAACTCACAACCTAAAATTTTAGGAACAATACTCTAAAAATAAGCTATGTGACTAGGGCCTTGCTTTTTTATTTCCAAGTTTGGGGTTAGGTTTTTCATGAGTGTTAGACTATCTAATGTGAATTTGAGTGTTTTTGAGACCTGGGCAGGAGATGGCATATCAACAGGTGAGACAACAACGGTTTCTTCAGTGCAGATTTGTTGTTCCCATGTGGAACATCTTCGTAGATGAGAGGTTTATGATAAAGAGTGAGATTTTGTTGAACCAGATTTAGAGGTAATAAAATGTTTCTGTGGATTCTCACAGTGATGGTAAGGATACAGAGAACAGGTACAGAGGGCCTGGAGTTTATGATCATTATACTTACAGCGATTCATTCACCAGCCTCTGGCCTAGTGGGGTGCCTCTCACCTGGACATTACTTCCTGCTCAACCTCTTCTGGGTGTAAATGTTTGGAGCCCCATGGTATCTTTATGGGTCTGTGGGCATCATCTAGATTCTGTAGCTGTCCTTCGTGCTTAGATGTTGACAACTGTGAGGGATCAGAGGTCGATGGGAGAGTAACTGCAAAGGAAATGTATTAGCCTTAAGATTGTACTCCTGAGTGAAAAAGGACAGTGAGGATTATATTGCTCCAAGTGTAGCTTTTGTGCTAAGTCAGATGTATTAGGTCAGTTCACCAGAGTTACACAGTGACATTCCTGGCACAAAAACAAACAAACAACCGCTAACAATGAAAGGGAACATTTTATACGTTTTCCATTATTCATTATCTATTTCCACCCAGGATATATGGGGGCTGGATCACGATTCTGCCAAGAGAAGATTAAAACATTCCTACACCATGGCATAATCCCATCAAAATGCCAGGCAGTGACACTCCAATTTTTCCCTAATTTTTAACTTCTAAGAAAAATAACCAACTGGACTTACTGACCAACAGAATCTGGAAGGTGGGGTGAGAGAAGCGTCTGAAATAACCTCCACATGTTAAATGTGAATGGGAGAGCTGATAGCAGAGCTTCCATACACTGTATCGCAGAAGACATGTAGCCTTGGTGGACTAAGAAGAAAATTATTTTTTTGCAGTATAGGAACTGCTCCTTTCTACAGCGCTATAAATGTGCATTTACCATTACTGACAACGTAGGTTCTTTACCAGCTTCAGTGATACTATATATTATTTTATCCATGCTCTCAGGGACAGAAACAAAGTTCTCCTTATTTCACAATTCAATATGTAGGATATTTGGAAGTACAATATATATGACTTCTGTCACAGCTGAGTTTCAGTTTAGTTCATCATTGCACTTAGAGTGTTAGAGTTTATATACAGTAGACAAGTAGTAGATGACACTGACTGACCTGAGAATGATCGCAGGAGGACAAATTGTAATTGGATAGACTGAAAGGTGAAAGTTGGAAAGAAATTATTGTTTTATATGCATTACAAGTTAAAACTAGCTGTGTTCCCACTTACAAGGTGCTTCTTTCCACAAATAATTATTAACAATTATTATCTAATTCTCATAACTTTGAACACATCACACTATATTTCCAACATTTATATTTATCACATATATATTAAATTTAATGAAACTTGAAACAAAATTTATTTTTAATAAAACTGGCTATACATACACATGCAGATTCTAATATAAGCTAAAGGAAAACTCTCATTTTAAATTGTGTATTTTTAGCATTTGAATTGTCTAATGTAATTTACAGATTATAAAAGCTAAACTGTTAGTGTGTTATTAGCATTTCAATTAGTAGTTGTCCATCAATAGAAAGCACATAGCCTTATTCTCATGTTATTTGTAAAACAAATACTAAAAATAAAATATACATGATCCAAATATTTTTGAACTAAATTTAAGTACATATCAATGAAGTACTGGGAAAAGATTCTTCCAAATTCCTGGAACAAAATTATACTCACATTGTCATTGGGAAACCACAGCTTGTGAGCTTTTAAGAATCAACAGTCAGTCTCATCTGCTGAAAAATGTATTCTAGTTAGGCACAATATCTTCCTGTGCAATTAAAGATAGTTATTTACTATCTACTCTCATCTTCTCACCATTCCCCATACCACAATATTTTTTTTACAATTTTATAATTTTTTTTTTGCAATTTTAGAGTGGTTTGGTACTTATAGGAAAATTGCAAAGATAGTGCACAGAATTATCATATATCCCTTATCCAAATTCCCTCTGTGAACTTCTTATACTATTGTGGGAAACCTGTCACAATAAACCAGATCGATAGCATTTTTATTAATGAGATCTACACTTTATTCACATTTTCTCAGTTTTCCCAAAAAACTCAGTTTTCTCTCTCAGGATATCATTGAAGCTAGCATATTACATAGTCTTGATAGTCTCCTCTTAGATGTGACAGTTCCTTACTTTTTTTATTTTTGATGACCTTGAGAATTTTGAGGAAGACTGGTCAGATATTCTGTAGAATGGCCATTAATTGGAAATATCTGTTACTTTCTTCATGATAAGATTAGGACCATGTGCTTTCTGGGAGAACAATCACAGGCATAGTGTCGTTTTCATCCCATCATACCAAAGGTACATATTGACATAACTTTTCATTGTTGGTGCCGGCTTTGCTCAATTGGCTTTAGTAATGTTTGTGAGATTCTCCACTATAAAGTTACTTTTTTAATCCTTTTCATAGGAGATTCTTTGGAAGGAAGTCACCCCACTGATGGAGTCAAAGATCATACCCTTCCTCCTTGGTTGTGGAGTATTTAGAGTCTTCTGAATAGGACGACGATCTAATTCCCTCCATTCATTTATTCAATCAATAGTTTATATCAGTATGGATAATGGATTTTTCTTTCACGCTTTGAGCATAATCCAATGCATTTTTGCCCACATTTTCAGTTTAGTACATTGAGGGCTCTGTCAGTAGGCTCTAAGTGTCCACTTGGTTTATTACCTCATCATCGTTCCTTTTGTTTTCTCTTGTTTGTTTTTTCATGTTTTTTAGTGCTTTAATTTTAGCAATATGAGATGCTTTAAGTCCTCTAGCATATTGCCTGTCCCAGTTCTAGAATCAGCCATTTCTTTTACCAACTATACTTTTTTGATTGGAGAATGATAATAGAAACCAACACTTGGGTGTTAGTGGGATCATTCTAGCAGTAATTATTTTTCCTAAAAAAAACAGAAAATAGTTTATTTTCTCTGTATGCATCTATTCTTGTGTGAATATATAACATATAAACTCACAGAGCATCTTTAATACTTTGTTTCTTTGTGTAATTATTTAATTCAAGTTAATTACAATTGTTTTATGCCTCATTCAAATACTCTTAAAGTTATAGTCCATTTATTTCTATGAGCATGTGAGAAACAGCAGTTATATCATTCTATGATAATGAAATGGTAATCAGAAGAAAAACAAAGGAGGGGCATTTAACCCAGCCTTAGTATGGAGAGAAGGTCTCTTGAGAAATGATACTGAATTTTTTATTAGTTTTCTACTGCTATATAAAAATAATCATAAATGTCATAGTTTTTTAAAAGATTTTATTTATTTATCTTTAGAGGGGAAGGGAAGGAAAGAGGGAGAGAAATATCAATGTATGGTTGCCTCTCATGGGTCCCCTGCTGGGAACTGGCCTGCAACCCAGGCATGTGCCCTGACTGGGAATAGAACCGCGATCCTTTGGTTCTCAGGCTGGTGCTCAATCCACTGAGCTACACCAGCCAGGGCCATAAATATCATAGTTTAAAAAAATCATTCATTTATCATCTCTCCGTGTCTCCAGATCAGAAACTGAGTCACAACTGAATTGGTCCTCTGACAGGGGTCTCACAATACTAACATAAAGGTGTTTGACAGGCTGTGTGTGTCCTTATCTGCAGTTTGGGATTCTTAGGCTTGTGTGATTGGTAACATTCAGTTCTTGAAGCTGTAGGACTGTCATCCAGGTACCACTCTTAGCATTTTGAGGTCACTCATATTCCTCACCATGTTGTCCCTCCAACTTCAAAGTCACCAAAGAAGAATCTCCCTCATATTGAATTCCTCTCATGCTTTGAGTCCCTTATTTTTGAGAAAAGTCTAGTCACTTTTAAGGCTTAACCTAATTAGATCCTTCCTACTAAAAGTTAAGTTCCCTTTATTAATTTCCCTTTATTAATGATAATTACACCACATCACAAACGTAATCATATGGATGAAATCCATCACATTCCCAACCCCCTGGATTATACAGGATGTGTAGACTGTGGGCAGAAATCTTGGAGACCATCTTAGAATTCTGCCTACCACAGCTTTGTGTTTTGAAGAGTAAATAGAAATTTCTCCAGTTGCAGAAATAGAGACATCAGGCACTAGGCAGAGAAGAGATAACAATAGCAAGATATGTAAAGTAAAATGATAAGTAACTTGAGATTAAATATAGTAGATTTGCAGGGCATTTGGGAACCCAAGACTATACATTAAGTGTTGGCTAGGATTATGAATGACTTCATTTCATGATAAGCAGTCTGCAATTTTTCTGTTGTAGGTGGAGCATTTTAATTAAGGTAGCAACATGGTATAATTTGTTATACTGATAAAGCACCTAGGAAACAGAAAAAATGATAATTCTGCATAATACCACACTATAGTTGGGATCAGTAAATAGGACCAAGCAAGAGTTGACGAAGGTCTAAAGTAGGGAAATTGTAGTAGGAAAAAAGAAGCTTGAGATATCGGTCTTGAAAATTGGTGTCGGTGTCTGCAATACCAATTGCAGGCCATGGAAACATTGTCCAGGAGAGGCAGGACTAAAGTCATAGGGGAAGGAAACCTTGGGGTCTGTTGGAAGAATTTAAAATTGTTGATTATGAATAACAGGATGTATGTGAAGGTTTGTAGTAAATAATACTAGAAAGCTGGAACCAATCATTCTGTAAAGTGTCTTGAATGAAAACATTCTGGAAAATAAGCATTCATGTGCATTTGTGATTATTGACATGTTCTAGTATTTTTTTTAAGGAGAAACCATGAGGACACTAAAATACAAAAGACTAGAAAGTAAAAAGAAATATATCAACAATTACAGAATTGAAACATTCATTTTACTTAGGCTTCTGTGACCAAGATTTAAGTGTTTAATCTTCCACTTAGTTACTAAGTACTCTTGTTCAAATTTTATTTAAGAAAAATAGTTCATATCATGAAGTTTCCCGTATACTATATTTAATTATAGAAAGAAATAATACTAAGTAGGTACTATTTTGTCTTTGAAAGTTACTTGAACTTCCCCCACCACCCCCACACCTCAACACACTCTTCCTTCATGCTTAACCTCAGGGAAAATGACGGGGGACAAATGAAAGCTATAGAGTGATACAGTGGAGGAAAACACACTACTGTCCTTTACGTTTTTTCGATTCTAGAGCCAGCCAGGGATTATGAACAGACCTGCAACAAAGACTTCTCAGTTTTATAAATGACAGGTTTCTATTTGACAACCATCATGTCAAAACTAAAATAAATTTTGTCACTAATTAGAATGTTATATGCACCCACACAGAAAATACATTTATATTGTATTTTTATTTTTGGAACTAAAGTGTCTGTGAGTGTAGAAGCATCTTTAGGTTTAGTCAAGCTTCAGAGATGCTTATACATTGCAATGAAATTGGGAATAAATAAGCCACGGGTGCATAGAGTGAAAAAGGAGGTGGGCATATGGCAATTATCCATTTTATTTTATCAGACTAGATAATTTGATTTTCTTTGTTTTGACATTGTTTGGCTATCTAGATGGATATATGTATCCAATAATAGTCAGATTTCCATATTGCTGTATATTTATTTCATCTGAGCCAAGGAAATGTTTTTGTATTCTTTTGAGACACCTGCTTAGGAACCTGGATGAAGAGAGAATTGTTATGAACAGGCATAGCAGGATAGACAGTGGAAAAGGAAGATGTATGGACATTTCTAAGTTGATTTTAGAATGTACCAACAGGGTGAGAATAAAAAACTGCTCAAAGTAAAGTGTATAGACCACTTAGTGAGGGCCTACGATCATTGAGAGCACTAGGACTGTGCGTATAAAGAGAACATCTTTCCTCAGTGCACAATTGTCTATGACTGTCTCCTAATCCCTCCACCGAAGCATTAGAGATGATACGAGTGTGAAATGCTTATCTTCCAGAACATCCTATGTTGATTTTGTATTTAATTTTACTTTATAAAGTACTGTATGTAAATCAGTATGTTACTTAAAGTTTTAATAAATTGAGGGATATGTGGTATGGGTCAAAAATGAGATGAAATCTTCAAGACTTTAAGATCATGTTAAAATTTACTTACACTTTGTAGTTCATAAAGCATATTCCGAAGCCTAATTTGATTTGGTCATGATAATTGTCATGGAAATAGAGAGAATCTCCACCGTCACTATTTATTTGCTGAGACTTTTATAAGACTGGAGGGATATCTGGAGAATCTTGCTTCTCTTCAGAATAAATAGATACATAACTGAGATAGTTTTTGATCATCACTTCCAGAACTTTTTATTAGCTTTCCAATGTAATTTTTCCTTAGGTAGCATCCGTAGGTGGTGGCCCCTTCTGCGAATTCCACCCACTTGTACCTCTTTATCTTTTTCTCTCTTGTAGTCCTTATCTAGTCTCCTGAAACTGATGTGGGGAATTCTAAATTTTAAGCTTGAAATGTTTAGCTTTGCTTCATGTTCAAAAACAGTCTCTCTGTTTCATAAATCACACTTTTACAAGGTGAAAGGCTTTCATTTCAAAATTCTTGTCTGTGTCATGATCTCGAAATCCTCTCAGACATAAAGGAGGTTGGACTAAAGTCAACCTGACCAATTTTAATCTTGCCTGATTACATGTGTTTCTCTGACTAATCAGGAAAAGGGTCACATACAAGCGAGGGCAGGAAAATGAAACATATCTTTTTCAAGATACTATTTCATTACAATGACTTTACAGATAAGGAAAGTGAGGATCACAGTAACTATCTTGCATATGATTACAGAGATAGCTTGAGCTTCCTTTGGTTGAATCTCATGGAAAGATCTTTTAATACAACAATCTGATTTATCTCAGGGAGGAATATTCTTAATAGAAGAAATGTGGAATCAGTGCTCTTCTTTTGCAAATTAAATTTTGATTAGATGGAGCACGACAGATATTGGTAGAGCCATGACTGGAGCAGAGTAGGTATGGGGACACTGAGAAGGGTGTAATTCAACAGCTTGAAGGTTAGGAATTTATGAAGAGCAAGTGGCATTTTGAGAGAATGGCAAAATAGAAAACCGGATAAATGGAGTTTCACATACAATGGTATTCATATACCAGACATTGTAAGTAATTTGATCACAGGTTACATTTTGGGTGGGAAAATGCAGGATTGGTAAAAGTTGTGGAAATGAGGCCTATATGTAGGTCAGCAATAATCTTATATATTATTCATTTCAAAGTCAAATGGCTTATAATTTCAAGAGACACACTAAAAATGTGTTTAAATCTGTGATTTGGAAAGAAAATTAGTGATGGCATAATGTTGAAATAAAAATTCTTGTTAATTGGAGAAGTTAGGAAATAATCTGATTATCCCAGGAAGAAGTGATGGTTTATACCTAAAATAATTTAAAGGCAATTATTGTTATGAAGAAAAAAAAGGCAGGTTAAGATGTGTTTAGTAGAAAGAACCAACACAGTGTAATGGCTGATGGTTATGAGAGATTGTGTGTGAAACATCTGATACCTGGCACATTCAGCTATCCAATAAATGACCAGTCTCCCCTCTTCTGTGACCTATGTTGAATTGCCTCTAATATGATTGATGACTCAGACAAGTCTGTCATAGAAGTTATGTTGACCTAGCACCTAAAGCAACCGGAATATTTGAAGAGGCCCTGTTATGTAAAAAGCTGATAAAAGGAAATAGTATCCATATACACATTTGACTGGTTTACCCACAAATGTTGAATATCCTACACATCAACCAATAAATGTGTTATACTAGAGTACTCAAAGTGTGGACGTTATATCTGTAAATTTAGAATGTCAGAAAGTCATTACAGCTTCAAGTTAGTGTGAATTTAATATTTGCAAAACAAAATGTTGGTAAATCTTGTTATTCTCTGTAGATTTTCATTTTGCATGTTAAAAGAATAGAATTTATAGTAATAAACTATGATAGTATCCAACAACCAAAATCACACAGTTTCCTTTGTTTTTTCTCACACCACTCTGCAGCTTGTGCATTTGTCCATTTTTCCCAATCTGGATTGTTAAACATTTTAATGGATTAGGTTGATAAATGCTATCAAGAAGATTAAAGCAATTTAGATAAGGAAATAGTAATAAAAGAAAAGGAATGAAATATTATTCCACTCAGAGTTAAATATGAACCATAAATTTTCCTCACCCCTCTCTTTGTAGTTATTTATTCTTAATTTCATTTCAAATGTTCTCTGTTTGAAATGTTCTCTGTTCAAATGTTCTCTGTTCTCAGTCAATACTGTTGGTTTTCCCACTCCGCTTAGGTTCTTACTCTCTACTCACAATATTAATACAGTTGGGAAATTATTTTATATTACCTTAATAAAAATATATCTCAAAATGGCATGGCAACACCTCTCAGAATGATGTATCCTGCTTTCTAGTGGTGAGACTATAAATAGATTATATCAGGACATTTGGTTACATTACTATTAAGTGATTTGCATACTACCATACATATAATTTGCTTGCTAAGTACGAGAGGTCCAACAACTTTGTTAGCCTAATTACTTCCATTTTCAGCACACACTGTGCTTACTTATAAATTAGATTGGGGAAACTATGTAGAGAACTTCAGGATGAGAACTGGAGTACCATGAAAATTAAACCAAAATGTAAATAGAATTTAAGAGTTACAAACTCGTACCAGATAATATAGTAAGATGCACAATTATCCATTTACTAATATACAGATAATAGTAATAAATATGCACAATGATGTTAATAAAATAATAAACAAATAATTAGATTAAATAAAAGTTTATATTTTAAAACAGTAGTTCTCATTACTGAACACTGGCTTTGATGGTGCATCAAAACCATTTATGGAATATTTTAAAATACAGTTGGTGGAATTTCCAGAGACTACGTGTAAGTAAGTAATGCATGGGCAGGAGCACTGGTAGTGGAATTTATGATTTCCTAGATCATAGGAAATCACAGCCAACTTTGAGTATTACTGTTTTCAGAGAGAGGTTGCTTCCACTGTTATGTCAGAAATTATTAGATTTGGCTTCACATTTGGATGCTTGGGGAAGTCTAAACATGTCAATATCCAGTGACTTTCAAAATCAGCTAGAGCTGATACCAGTATATGGTGCTATCACAGTTCCAAATAAAATCTCTGGGTGTGGAATCCAGAATTGGTATTTTCAAGCTCCCAAGTGATTCTAAGGTGCAGCCAAGATTTAGAACTATAGGGCACAACTTTATTAAATTAAACTACAGTGGAAAGAAATCCAGTGAAATGTAGCTATTGGACACTTTTTATCGAATTATCTAAATATAAAGGACTTTGCCTAGGAATAAATCTATGAATTTACATTAGAAATTACTAATAAAATTTGTTATATGACTAATGTTAAATTTGGAAGATGTATATTCAGTATTTGTTGCTCTAGACAATTTCATTGATCTCTAATTACCCTGTCATTCATGATGAAATTATTGCTGATATGGTCATTATTTTTAAAGCTGATTTTGTCATTTACTTTGGTTTCTGGTCACCAATAAAGTCTATATCAGTTTGAATATAAGGAATTTAAAAAATAGTGTTTTAAATTAATTTCAATTAACTTTGAGTGGAATTCCATATTTATTATGATCTAGAAAAATGTAAGTTTGAGTGACAATTTGATTTTAAAGTAGTCCCTAGAATATTGTGTTCAATTTTTTTTTAAATAGATGATGAAAGTCTTAATGTTTTCAGTAGTGGTTAGGTATACCTTTTAACTGAACTGGGACAATTCTATGTTTATGTCCGCCAAAATGAATGTCCCATATACTCTCCCAATCCCATTAATAACTTGGGCTACAGCTTTCAGAAATAGTGAAGTGCATCCATGATTGTACTCACCAAAAGCAGAAACAAAATAATTCTATCAACTATGGAAGCAAATGTGTTCATTAATGTGTGCATTTTTTATTTTTTATTGTTGTTTTTTGATTTAATATTTATTGCATTTTTCATTAGCATTTAGTCCCTTTATGTCCTCCCCTCAAACAATCAGCACACTGTTGTCCATGTCCATGAGTCCTCTTCCCTTTTTGCTCAATCCCTCCACCCTCTAAACCCACCCACCCTGAGCTGTCATCCTGCTCTCCATCTATGCCTCTGTCCCTATTTTCCTAAAGGAAAGCATCAACAAAATAAAAAAGATAACCCACAGAATGGGAGAACATATTCACCAATGCATCTGATAAAGGGTTAATATCAAAAATTTATAAGGTACTTACAAATCTCATACAAAAAAAAACCCTCAATAAAAAAAATTGTGGGCAAAAGACCTGAATAGACACTTCTCCAAAGAGGACATACAGATGGCCACTAGACATATGAAAAGATGTTCAATGTCATTAATTATCAGAGAAATTCAAATTACAACCACAGTGAGGTATCTCACACATGGCTACCATCAGAATGGCTACCATCCATAAATAAACAACAAGTGCTGGCATGGATGTGGAGAAAGGGGAACACTTTTACACTATTGGTAGGAATGCAGACTGGTACAGCCACTGTGGAAAGCAGAATGGAGATACCTCAAAACATTAAAAATGGATCTGCCTTTTGACCCTGGTATCCCACGTCTGGGAATATATCTGAAGGAATCCAAAATACTCATTCAAAAAAACATAAGCACCCCTGTGTTTATTGCAGCATTATGTACAATTGCCAAGATATGGAAGTGGCCCAAGTACCCATAAGTAAATGAGTAGATAAAACAAATATAAGACATTTACACAGACGGATACTTCTCAGCTGTAAAAAAGAATAAAATTTTACCCCTTGTGACACTATGGATAGACCTGGAGAACATTATGCTAAGTGAAGTCAGTCAGTCAGAGAAAAACAAATACCATATTACTTCACTTATGTATGGAATTTAATTAATTTTATTCCTTTTTTAAGATGTCACTATTAAGGCAAAAAATGAAATTATTGATTACTTCACTTAGCTTATAAAAATACACTCAAATATGAATAATTAAGCATGTTTTGCTTGATAGTCTCTTCAATGTGGTTTCACTAGTTTAACTAGTATTAACTTAGAAAATATTTAATATTCTACAGAAATTGAATCAGCAAAATAATTAAAAAACCTTGGTTTTGGACTGAACTTTTTAAGATTGTATAATAGATTACTTTTAAAAGGTAACTTTTTATTAAAGGTATTTGAATACAGGAAGTATATGAATAAAAATACTTGTTTAATGACCACTTATAATTTCCCAGACACTTCTAAAAATTTAAACAGTGCAGATATTACACAGTATTCAAGTGTAAGGCATGGCTTCTATTGTGATAATTACATTTACTAGATAAATTTTAAAATGAAGTGCCATAGCAGCCAAGGTGAGTCAAAGCATAACCATTTCGACGTTTCACATGAAAGATAGATTTTTAAAAATTGGCTGAGTTGAATCATTTCAGGTTGCCTACTGCCTGTCTCTGCCGAATTAAAAGCATTCATTATGTTATGTGTGATATTTCTGCTATTCAAATCAAACTTCTTTTCCAAGTGGCTATGAGGCCCATTAGCTCACAGTGCAACGGTTCAGGTGCTGAGGATCCGTGGAGTTTATAAAGAAGATGGAGATTTGGTGTTCAAGTTTGATGAAACTGGGGGAAATATGTGGATTGAGGATGGATGGTTTGTTAGGGGCCACTACAGCATTCTCATTGCTCTGTTTATCTTTATTTCAAGCTAGTCCTAAATCAAGATAACTAACAGACAAATATAACAGAAAATATAAAGAAAGAACATTGACTTACAGTATTAGCTTCAGATGAGTATTGATCCTTGGCCTACATTCTGAGATAAATGGGGATCAAGAAAGTAAACTTCTTTTTTTGTGAATCATTTTAGACAAACACCTTGGGTGTTTGGTGTCAGCCAGGATTACTTTTGGACTACAGAACCTGAAGGGAATTTATGTCTAGCTGCTGACTTCAGTTGACTAGCCTTTTGTTTTCATGCATTTATTCCTTCAAGTGACAGATATGTTCAGTTTTGGTTTTTTTCCAGAATTACTTTTATGTTTTTGTCTTCCAGTTTCACATTCTGCTTCTTAAAATGGAAAATTTAGGGTGAATTTCTCAAACTTTAGGTTTTCGCTTTTTAATTATAAAATGCATCTGAACCTAAATTTTCAAACAAAATCCGTATGTGAGTCGTGCTCTTCTTTGATTATTGCTCTTTACAGAGGTAATGACTATTAACAGTTTAGTGTGCATCCTTCCATGCTATTTTTTTTCCTGATGGTACACAAACCTAGCTTACAGGCTATTATATCAGTAAGGTTTGTTTTGTGGCTAGGATAATGAAAACTAAATGCTTTCATTTAAATCATTTTTTGCTAAATGAACTCTGTAAAAACTGTTTCCTTCTTAGAAATTCTAGAAGGACTTGTAGAAATATCTTAGATACCACAGCTGGGGATAAGGTTACTGAGGTTGTAGCCACAGAAAGGGTTTTTCAGTAGAGGATGAAATAAGCCAAGAGGGATTACTTACCCCTCAGTGTGAGGTACAAATAAGACAATAATTACTTTTTTTAAATTAAAAAAAAGTCACTTACCATTTTCATTCAACTTCTAAAAAGTACCCTGCCTGGCATGGCTCAGCAGACTGAGTTCCTGCCTACAAACCAAAGGTTGTCGGTTTTATTTCCAGTCAGGGCACATGCCTGGGTTTCGGGTGAGGTCCCCAATTGGGGTTATCTGAGAGGCAACCACACATGGATATCTCTCGCTCTGTCTTTCTCTTTCCGTTCCCTTCTCTCTAAAATAAATAAATAAATAATATATTGGAAAAACCCTTCTAAAAAGCTGTTGTAGTTTTTTTCTACTATATTTTATTTTAATTATATTTTATTTTCATGCTATTTTGGTTGTTTTCACTTTTCCCCCTTTTGCCCATCTCCACTCAGCCTTTCCCCAACTCCCTCAGGCAATCCCCAAACCATTTTCGCAACCATGGGTCATCTTTTATCCAGTCCTCCTGTACCTCACCCTTCTGACAGCTGTCAGTTTGTTGCATATATCTATGCCTTTTTTTCTATTTTGCTCACTAGTTCATTTTGTTTACTAGATTCTACTAATAAGTGCGATCACATAGTATTTGTCTTTTACTGACTAGCTTATTTCACTGAGCATAAGAGCTTCATTCCATCTGTGCTTATGCAAGAAGTGAGAGTTCCTTCTTTTTTAACTGTTGTGTAGTATTCTGTTGTGTAAATGTACCACAGTCCATCTACTGGTGGCCACTTAGGCTGTTTCAAGATCAGAAAAATGGATAAACTTCTGGATATATAAAAATCTCCCAAAACTGAATGAAAAAGAATCTGGAAACCTGAATAGATTGATAACTGACAAAATTGAAGCAGTAATCAAAAAACTCACAGCAAGCAAAATTCCTGGATTGGATGGCTTCAGGAGTGAATTTTACCAACCATTCAAAGAAGAACTAACAACTATCCTTCTCAAACTATTCCAAAAAATGTGAGAGGAGGGAAAATTTCCAAGCCCTTTTGAAAATACAAGGCCAATATTACCCTAATTCCAAAACCAGATAAGGACACAATAAAGGAAAAAAAATAGGCCAATATTTCTAAACATAGATGCTAAAATCCTCAAAAAAATATTAACCAACCAGATACAGCAATGCATTAAAAAAATCACCTACCTTAATCAAGTGGGATTTATTCTGGGGATGCAAGGTTGGTACAATTTTTGCAAATCAGTAAGTGTGATATGTGATATAAACAAAATTAAAGATAAAAGGAAGAAAAAGCATTTGACAAAATCTAGTACCCATTTATGATATAAACTCTCAGCAAAGTGGGAATGGAAGGATCATGCCTCAACATAAAAAGGTCATAGATGAAAAGCCTACAGCCAGCATCATACTCAATGGGCAAAAACTAAAAGCTTTTCCTCTAATATCAGGAAAAAGATAGGATGCTCATTTTCATCACTCTTATCCAACATGTCATTGGATGTCTAGCCACAGTGATCAGACAGAAAGAAGAAATAAATATCATCCAAACTGGAAAAGAGGAAGTAAAACTGTCATTATTCTTAGACAACATGATATTGTACATAAAAAACCCTATGGACCTCATTAAAATTCTAAAACCAAATAAGTGAATTCTGCAAGGTAATGATACAAAATCAATACTCAGAAATTGATGGCATTTTTATACATGAATAATGAACTATTAGAAGGAGAAACTAAGAAAACAATCCAATATATTATTGCAACAATAATGACAATGAACAACAACCACAACAAAAAGGTTCCTGGGGAGGGGGGAATCAACCAAGGAGATAAAAGTCCTATACTTGAAAACTTATGGGACATTGAAGAAAGAAACTGAGGAAGATACAAGCAAGTGGAGGCATATACCATGTTCATAGGTTGGAAGAATTAACATCATTAAAATGCCCATACTACCCAAAGCAATCTATAGATTCAATGCAATTCCTATTAAAATGCCAATGGCATATTTCACAGACCTAGAACAAGTATTCCAGAAATTTGTATGGAACCCCAAAAGACCCCTAATAGTCTCAGCAATCTTGAGAAGGAAGAAAAAAGTTGGAGGTATCACAATACCTGATATCGAAATATACTATAAAGTTATTGTGATCAAAACAAACTAGTACTGGCATAAGAATAGGTGTATAGATCAATGTGACAGAACAGAGAACCCCAAAATAAATCCAGACCTTTATGGTCAATTAATATTTGACAAAGGAAGCAAGAGCATACAAAATAGTCTGTTCAATAAATGGTGTTAGAAAACTGGGCTGTTGTAGTTTTCCTGATGAATAAGAGACATACAGAGGAAATTCTAAATGGATCCACACATCTTGCATACATATACAGACACCTATACCTACACACACCAATAAAGACTGAAAGTTCTGTTC
>PVKM010003866.1:0-55028 GCA_004027735.1 Carollia perspicillata
CAATCTCTTTCCCTAGGGGCTTCCTGCCTCTGCCTTGGCCTGGGGCTTCCGTCCACCACCTCATCTTCCTGACTCCCCAGAAGTCACAAAACCGTCCCTCTTCTTTCGTCCTGTGGACAGCCATTATGTGCCCAGATCTGTAGTCACAGATTCCTTTTGACCTCTCACAGAAGCCCTATCTTTCAGCTGGAAAGAAAAGTCTTTCATAAAACTAATTGTGAGGATTTTGTTGATTGGCAAATGGATAAACTTCAATGATCAGCCCTCCGCAAAGTCAGAAGAGATCTTTCTCCCTTCCCCAAATGCAGGGCAACGAACTCATCCATTATCAGCTGCCCATGTGGATATATGGACCACAGGACAATGTGCAGAAATTGTCATAACATCAGTGTGGCCCATATGAGCATTGGCTTAAAACAGTGGGAAAAGAAATTCTCTGAATTAAGGTAGCCGGGGAGAACATTTAATATTATGATGACGAGAGCGTAATAATCTCTTTTGACCCATCAGGATCTGCTTTTAAAGTGGAATACAATTTAGAACGGCACTGACCAATACAGTAGCCACTAGTTACACGTGTTACCATTTAAATTTTAATTGATAGCACTTAATGTTAAATAAAATTTGTAACTGAGTTCCGCAGTTCTGCTAGCCACATTCCAATGCTCAGTAGTCCACATGGGGCTCAGGGGCACACTAGTGGACCGCACAGAAGAGACACTTCCATCATCACAGCATGTTCTATGGGACAACACTGATCCGGGAGACATTCTCTCCCTGGAGCAGAATAGGAGTGAAAGCCTGGTTCCTGTTACCGTAGTCTTGGCTATGGTGTAGAGTACTCAGGAGCAACATAAAAGTGACTGGGCTCACAGAGAGAAAGGGAAGCTTTTCTTCTCACTTAGTACATAATAAGTTTTAGGACATTTTCAATATTTTGGAAGGAAGCACCACCTACTTAACATCAACGGATAGGAAAAAAGTGTGTGGTGAAGGTTAATCCTAAGGTGCATAAATGGAGAGGAAGAATAAACAATCCGATGTGTGAAGTAGGGTCCCAGTGCAGACCAATTTAGGTGGAACAGAGAAGAGAGAATCGGCAGAATCAAGAAAAAGAGATAGAGACTAGACCAAAACAGATATTACCACTGCAGCCATAACTAGCTAAGAGATTTTGCCAATTCTTTAGGGAGAAGAAATTATAAATTAATATCAGAATCCAGTACATGCCTTTTATACTTGGCTCCATATGATTTTGCTGAATTCCATAGTAAAATTGCATATAGTGAAAAATAGTATAGTTGACCTTTGAAGGACACAGACTTGAACTGTGCAGGTACACTAATCTGCAAACTGTTTTCAATGAGTACTTGTACGGTTTCCACCCATGGTTGGAAGTCTGAGGATGCGGAGGGCCGACTGTATGCATGATCTACGCCATTTTGTACAGGGGACTTGAGCATCCATGGACTCTGGTATCTGCGAGGGGTCCTGAAACCAGCCCACCGTGAATACCAAGGGACAACCAAGCTTTCAGGGAGTCAAAAATTACACATAGACTTTTTGCTCAGGGGTTGGCACCATTAAGCCCCGTGTTATTAGAAGATCAGCTGTCTGTGATATCAGAGAGAGTGTTCTAGGATGATAAAAACAAAACTAAAGGTATATGTAAAGCAAAGAAAATATAACGAAATCTTAGAAAGCAGATAGACTTATGTTTAATGCTACCTGGCTCTAATTATTTTATTTATTTTAATTTCCATTACCTTTAAAGACATATTCTCTATATCATAAAGTTCAAATATACAGGATTTGGTTAACTTATTCATTCTTCCAAAGGTTTCCATCTGGGAAATTGATTCCTTTGAGGGCTGGCTATCACTAGTCATATTTTGATTGCTGTTAACCATTTCTCTCCCGTGTCCTTGATAACCTTGTTGCCGCAGGACTTTGGTCAGGCCCAAGTCTGCTCCAGAAGTAGACTGCTCTTGTGGAAGGACTGAGAACTTGACTCACTGTAAGGAGCAGGGTGGTACATTTTTTTCCCCTTTCTTAAATAACGAAATCAAGAATGATACACAGGCACACAAGCACACAACCAATTTTGAAGTGCCCCCCACACCACGACTTTGTGTGTTTTATATCTTGAATGTTCATGCAACTTCCAGTCCTCCACCCTCAATTATAAGTAAAATTCAGCAAAACTTTTTTAGGCTTATGGTAAAGTGAAAATACAAATTCAATGCCACTGAGAGATAAGCAGAGTTTGATTAAGATGAGAAAAATATAAATGTGCACCTCCTGACAAAAGAACGCCTAGCCGACAAAACTAGCACACTAACAGTCTGCCAGTTACATCCATCCCAGCATATTCTTCCTGCCCCTGAATGCCCTCCCGCTCTTCATGCCCCTTTTTGTCCAGTTTCTATTTCAGGATCCACCATTGAAATTCTCCAAGAACATATCGTTGATTCCTGCACTGATTTCTCTGATTGGCTAGGTTACAAGACAGTCAGAACCCAACTACCTCACCTTTCCTTGCCCTGAGCCTGAGCAGCCGAACATTGATGGAGAAAATTACACTTTGGCCTTCTCTCTACTTTTGGGATTTTAGTCCTCAAAAGTGTCCTATGTGCAAGCCATCATACTACTTGTCCTGTAGCTTTGTTTTTGGCTCTCAAAAATACTATTTCATGCTTTCTTCTCCATTCTCTATCTGCTACCTCATAGCACCTCAAAACTCTCAGCTGACAATTTTGCTTCATTTTTTGTTGAAAAAATAGAAGCCATCAGACAGGAACTTCTGGCTTTCCACCTTTACCTACACAGACCTAGATTCCCTCTCCTTCCAGAGGTCCAATGCATGCCCTAGGTCCCAGCTGCTCTAGCTACTTCAGTCTCTCTCCTGAGTTATCAACCACGCCCTCTCTCTGGGATCATTCCCAATAATATACAAACATGCTCTGGGGTTGTTCATTCTAAAAAGCCTTCCTTGTTATCATATCTCCAACTACTGTACATTTCTCTGTTGCTTTCGTAGCAAAATATCTCTACTTTCTCACTTCCTATTCCCTCCACAGGACTCTTCAGTCTGGCTTCAGTCCTACAGTCCAGGAAAATTGTTCTCACTAGGTGCCATAGATTGTTCTTAGTGACTTTCACATGGCCAAATTCAATGTACAACTTTCTATCTACATCTTACTCTACTTTTTATCTGCATTTCACGAGTTCACTACTTCTTCCTTGAAGCAGTCAGTTAGTTCTCTTTCTTGATTTCTGGGAGATCACACTCTCATGATTTTCTTCTATCTCTCCGATTCACCTCTTCATGGGTCCACATCTACCAGCTTCGAAATGTTGGGGTTGGCCAAGCTTTCATCCCTGGATACTTCTCTAGGTAAGTCTCCAGGGCAAACCTCTTCTTTGAGCTATTGTTTTCCAACTTCCCATCTAGCATCTCCATTTAAATATTTCATAGGCCATTTCAAACTTAACATGTATAAGACTGAACTCAATGATTTTTATCTTGTGAAACCTCTAGGGTTTCCAATCTTGGTGATGATACCACATTCCACCTATTGATCAAGTCATAATCTCACTTCTCATATGTAATTAATCATCAAGTCCTGTCATTTTTACTTTCAAAATACATCTAAGATGTCAGTGTGAAGTTGACATTTCTCTTCTCTTTCATGGAAATCATTAAAAATCAACAAGAAGTATGAAAGAAATAAAGGATGAAAGAGAAAAGAAAGAAAAGAAGGAAGGAAAGTAGGAAGGAAAGAAGGAAACTCACAAGTTATCTATTTTATTAAACTAAGGAAAGAGCCAAAATCCCAAACTACACAAGTGGAACAAGTGGGAAGGTTCCTCCAAGGCAGGGCGATCATGCAGGACCGCACTCAGTGAAAACGGAGAGACGGCCCACTGATGTAGATCTCAGAGACAGCAAGGAATGTTTCTTGAAGATGAAAGGTAATTCTTTATTTCCAGAACCAAAATCCTTTTGTTCTGAGAAGCTGGGGAAGAAAGTCTAAATGAGGAAATAGGTAGACAAACTATATTTACAGGAACCAGTCTGTCTCTATGGCAGAGCAGGAAAAGAAAAACGCATTGGGAAAATTCCCTGTCTGTCTCCACTGGCTGAGGAGAAGTAAAGGCTAAACAAAACTACACAAAATCAAGATTATAAAAACAGATTCAACACCTAAAGCTAATACAAAATAGTGTCAAATGCAAACTGTAATCAAGAAAAGGAAGAAAAAAAATTCAGTTAGCCAGTAACTGGCCCTGGTCCTTCCGCCAAATGAAACTCTTGCAAGTAGTGGATAGGAAATGCTCAGCTGCTTCAGGTAAAAGTAATCAAAAAAGAATGTGCACAATATCCATACAAAGATGCTACACAAAGAAAAAGAAGAAGAAACACAGGGTTGATAAAGCACCTTCGCCAGATAAATATTTCCATAGAGCAGCTGAAAATTATGATCAAACATTTCATCATGAATCTTAAAATCAGAATAAACAAATCTGCTCCATGAGGGAAAAGCCATAAAGCAGAGATATGAGGTCGTGGAACATATGTTAACACAACAGGAAGAAATAAGATGTGAGCTGAGAGTGCACATGAAAGAGTGGAAGAGAAAATGTAACCATCACGGAAACGAAAGCACAATGGGAAGGAGCACACGGGCAAGCAGGTCCTGCCAAAAGGACAGAAAAGACGTACGGGGTGGTGACGAGGAAGAGAGCAAAACGAAATGAAGAGGAAGAAAAATGTTAGAGAAGTAGAAAGCAACGACGGATTTAAAAAGCAAGCAAAGGAAAGCCAGTCACATAACTGAAGTGTGAGGAGAACAAACTAAAGTAATAAAATAATATTTAAAGATATAGTTACAGAAAAATTTCCTAAAATAAAGGAGTACTTTAACCTATAACTTGAAAGGACCCAATATATTCAAGGAGAAACTCACTCAGTACAGACTTAGCTTATTAAACGTGCTGAATTTCAAAGATAAAGAAAAAAATTAAGCTAGCTTCAGACTTCTCCATGGTAGTATTCAATGCTAGAAAATCTTCAAGGAAAAAAAGATGTGATCCAAAGGAGATATACACTTGTTGCTCAAGTGTAGATAAAAGCTTAAAGCGAAGTTTTGAGCATGCATGTTGTTCCCTGAGCACTACTTAATGATTTTATCAGATGGCAAACCTAAGAGCCAACTGAGAAACTGCTACAGAGGACTGACAGAGAGCAATGAATCTATTTACCCAAGAGCAAATCAGTGTGGGGATTAGAGTAACAGAACTAAATGTAAATCTTATATACCTGACAATGTAAAAATGAAAAGCTAACAGGAGTTGCAAGGGGTGAGGGGATTGGGCTGGAGAAAGTAAATGGCACATAGCTATGCTGATTGCCTTATCTTTAACAGCTGAAAGTCAGTGGCTAAATACAACATGGTAGAGAAGAAGTAGAAGGTGGAAAAGAAATACACTAATTTAATCAATGCTATGGTAGGAAAGTGGTAGAGGATTGCAGAGTTATATAAAGTTGCAATTTTAAAGATAACAACTAGAACAATACAAGTCTTCCTAGCTGCATAAATGCACAAGGAAAAAAATCAAAGGAATTGATTTTTCAAATTCATAATCATAATTCAAAATCAAATCACAGTCACATATTTTTAAAAATACAAAACAATTACAAAGATATGAAAAACTGAGACTAAATATTTCTGTCAAGTCAATGAATATAAATGGACCGAATTCACTTATTAAAAGAAAAGTGTATTTCAATTATATCACAAAGGAAATTCGGCGCTGAATTCAAGAGATATACATAAAACAACATACTCAATAAGAGTAAAAGGAAAAAGAAAGGATGGGCCAAAGTAGATTAACCAAATGCAAATTTTTAAAAAATAAGCAGTGATTGTAATCTTATACCAGTCAAAATTGAATTCAGGCCAAAAACTATTAAATGGAAAAATACAGGCCCTTTATAACATTCAAGGGGACAATTCACTAGGAAAATATGAATAATTTATGTCTATTATCAAATAAAATAGCATTGACATTGATAAAGCAAAAATAGAAAGTAATGTAAAAAGAAATGTAAATATATCTGTGGTGGGAGATTAATTCCTTTAGTCCACAACAGATCAAGAAGACAAAAAAAAAAGTAAAATTACAGTACATCTAAATAATGTCATGACTGAGATAGTCCTTGTTGTTAAAACAGAGAACATATCTTAAAGTCCATAAATATTCATAAAAATTGACCATGTATTAAACTATTTTTAAAAATCTCAACAAACTGCAGAAAGGAACAGGTGGATAACATTCTTTGATCACAATGCAGTAAAAGTAGAAATTAATAGCATAGCCAGATGACACAAAACTTCCACCACTACTACCTAGGAATTTGAAAAGCAAGAGCTCTCTTAACTCCTGGATGAAAGGTAAAATTCAAACTAAAATTAGAGCCTATATAGGAAATACCAAAAATATAAACGTGTCAGAACCAATGAGATACAGGTAAAGCAATGCCTGGTAACTCTGTAGATATAAAACAATTCCATTAATAAAAAAGAAAAATGCATGAATAAGTTAAAAAATAAACTACAAATTAATCTTAAGGAAAATAAGAAAATATAAAACAGAAATTAATAATTTAGAAAATGTAAAAGCAGTAAAACTGATAAATACATTAAAAACTTTTTTTTAAAAGTTTTAAATATTTTATTTATTTATTTTTAGAGAACGGAAGGGAGGAAGAGAGGGAAATATCAATATGTGGTTGCCTCTCCTGCACCCCCTACTGGGGAATCTGGCCCCATGTGCCCTGACTGGTAATCAAACCAGCGACCCTTTGGTTCTCAGGCTAGTGCTCAATTCACTGAGCCACACCAGCCAGGGCTGCAAAAACTTTTAAAAGAAAAACAGTAACAATATAATATAAACTGTTAGGTAATTTTAACAACAAAACAGAGAAAACACTAATATACAGAATAAGAAACTAAAAAGGAGAAATAATCACCTATGCAGAAGAAATCAAAAGAATTATGAGACTGCTTAATTCTACCCTCGATAACTTACTGTGTATAAAGATGAAGTTGAAAATAGGGATGATGCATAGGTAAGTGGACACTTGAGAAAAAGTTATGTTCCCTGCTTTAAAATAGACTACCTAATTCACAATATTATTTAGGTGTGTGATAAGAAGGCAAATATACTGATAATTTGCCAAAATGACTCCAAAAGAGACAGAATCTCCAACAGACCAATTGCCAAATTAAAATAAAATAAATAAAATAAAACAAAACAAAACAAAATAAAATAAAATGTAGTGAAAAACCTAATCCTCTTTCTCCTTCTCTTGACAAACAGCATCGGGCCTAGAGTTTTTACAGGGAATTCATAGGGAGACAGATAATTCCAATGGTATTTGAAGTGTCTCAGAGCATATTAAAAGAAGGAAACCCATTAAGTTATTTTAAGGAAATCCAATGACTGCATTTAAAAAAGCCACACAAACTAATCTCAGTTATTACTAGGGGTGCAAAATTCCCTTTAAATAATTGCAAGTAGATTTGAACAGCACAGCAAGATTATAATATACCAGATCAAGTAAAACTTATTTTTAAAATATGAAGATAATTTAGTATTAAGAAATCTAAAATAGAGTAATTCATTATATTAATAAATCTAAGGAGAAAATAATAAAATAATTTTTACATGTACCACAAAGGCAATTGATAATATTAAATATCAATTATTGGTTTTTAAAAATAAATCTTTTAACAAAATAGAAATGGGAGAAAATTTCTTTGACACAAGATAGAGTTACCTAAACCCTAAAGCTAGCATCATGCTGAACGGATAAAAACTAGAAGCGTCTCATTACAGTCAGGAACAAGACCAGGATGTGCTAGAAGTTAAACGTGATAATTTTTTTAACATAGTTTTAGAGGTACTAACAAATGCAAGTAGAAAAAAGATGAGATGGAATAAAATTATCATAATTTGTAGATAATATGACTATATTTAGAAAATCCAATAAAATCTTACAAGCAATAAGAGAATACAAGAAAAGCATTAGTTATAAAATTAGTAGATCGCATTGAACATACATCACTCTCCCTAAACCACTCAGAGTGGCAAAGAAATGGAGTTATATGGTTGTAATCAGCCAATGGGACCCATACCCGCAGTCAAAAGTGAGATCCTGGGGTAATTTCCCCCAAAGAAAACCTAAATGCTATTAGAAGGGAGAGGAGGAATTGATAGTGGGTAGGCAATAATCAAATGTCCACTCAACCAAAGAAGAATTAGATATTTTACTTCCTGACATTAGTATCTGCTGTTAATAGTCTCTCACATAAGGAGATAATAACAAGTAGAATAGTGGTTACTAAACAAAGATTTTTAAAGAGAAACTAGCAAGGGTGACAGAGTACTAGTTATTTTTTTTCTAGTAACAGTTAAAGTGAAGTAATGATACCTCAAATCCTGATAAACCATAAAATGCTGAGTTAGCCCTTACATTTTCTTGCCTTCCCTCTGTTATTCTTTATTTTGGCACACTAATTTATCCAGATGAGTTTTCTAAGAAGGGGACATTAACTCATCTGAGCATACGTATATTATTCTGATATACATTGTTACATATGAAATGCTAAATATCTACGTGCTCAAATTTATGTGCAAGATCAATAACTTTTTTGTGTACATCATTGGGTTTATTAGGGATTATTGGATCCCAATCGCCTTACTCATTAACAGGATATTCATATGTTTCAATTAATCTCATTCTTCTCAAATGGTTTAAAATATTTTTTAAAAGCCTAACTAAGCTACCACTTATCCCTTTTATCCCAGATGGCTTTTACAACAACAATGATTGTATTGGCTATGGATTCATGGCTTTTAAAACAAAATTTCAAAATTGCCTTTAGAAATATATTTTAGAGAAACATTTTTTAACAAGTTACTTTGAGTATCTGGGATATATTTGAACTTGCTTCTTCAGAATGAATTACTCTTCACTAGATTAAAATTCAATAACTGTTTAAGTTAGATAAAAAATAGAACCTTTATGATCCCAAACCAACTTGATTGAATTACAGTAATACACTGAGGAGAAATGACAGGTATCATTTGTGTGTGGGAAGAACATGGTAGCATGTTTTGATGGATTTCATTGAGGTATCTGACTCTAGTAAGTATTACTAGAGTTGGGATGAATATTAAAAGTTCTTTCTGCTCCTCACCAGCTTTACTGAGATATAACTGACATATTACATTGTCAATGTATAATGTGACAATTTTAAAGTATATTTTATTGATTATGCTATTACAGTTGTGCCATTTTTTCCTCCACCTTATCCCCCTCCACCCAGCACCCCTTCCCACCAGCATTGCCCCCTGACTTAGTTCATGTCCATGGGTCATGCATATAAGTTCTTTGGCTTCTCCATTTCCTATACTATTCTTAACATCCCCCTGTCTATTTTGTACCTACCAATTATGCTTCTCATTCCCTGTACCTTTTCCCCTATCTTCCCCCTGTCCCCTTCCCTGCTGATAACACTCCATGCGATCTCCATTTTTATGATTCTGTTTTCAGTTCTGGTTTGCTTAGTTTGTAGTTTTTTGTTTTGTTTTGTTTTTTGTCTTTTTTAGTTTCAGTTGTTGATAGTTTTGAGTTTGTTGTCATTTTACTGTCCATAGGTTTGATCTTCTTCTTCTTCTTAGGTAAGTCCTTTTGACATTTCGTATAATACGGGCTTGGTGATGATGAACTTTTTTAACTTGACTTTATCTGCCCTTCTATTCTAAATGATAACTTTTCTGGATAGAGTAATCATGGATGTAGGTCCTTGCCTTTCATGACTTCAAATACTTCTTTCTAGCCCCTTCTTGCCTGTATGATTTCTTTTGAGAAATCAGCTGATAATCTTATGGGAACTCCTTTGTAGGTAACTTTCTTTTTTTCTCTTAGTGCTTTTAAGATTCCTTATCTTTAATTTTGAGTAATTTAATTATGATGTGTCTTGGTGTGTTCCTCCTTGGGTCCAACTTCTTTGGGACTCTCCGAGCTTCCCAGACTTCCTAGAAGTCTATTTTCTTTGCCAGATTGAGGAAGTTCTCCTTCATTATGATTTCAAATAAGCTTTCAATTTCTTGCTCTTCCTCTTCTCCCTTTGGCACCCTTATGATCTGGATGTTGGAGTGTTTAAAGTTGTCCTGGAAGGTTCCTCAGCCTCTCCTCATTTTTTTAAATGCTTCTTTCCACATTCTGTTCAAGTTGAATGCTTATTTCTTCCTCCTGTTCCAAATCATTGAATTGAGTCCCAGTTTTCTTCCCTTCACTGTATATTTTTTATTTCATTTTTCATAGCCTTCACTTCTTCCTCTATTTTGTGCCTGTACTCAACCATTTCTGTGAGCATCCTGATTACCAATGTTTTGGCTATTTCCTTGTTACTTAGTTCTTTTTCTGGAGTTTTGATCTGTTCCTTCATTTGGACCATATTTCTTTGTCTAGGTGCACCTGTTATGCTGAGAGGGGCAGAGTCTTAGGTATTTGTCAGGGTGGGGCGACCCACTGTGCTGTGTTGTGCACAGTATGTGGGGGAGGGGTCTGAGAGGGAACAATGCTGCTTGCTCGGCTCCCACTCAGCTTTCTGTCACTTCCCCTGTTTCCCACAAGCAGATTTGTGCCCTTTCAGGTGCTGATTCCTGAGTGGGTGGGTTTGTATACATTCTGGGACCCTGTGGGTCTCTCCAGTGACCTCTCCTGTGAGGTTGGGAGTTTCACCGCAACCCCCACAGAGTTTTACAGCCAGAGGTTTTTGAGGCTTCCCTTCTCCATATCGGAACCCTGGGTTGTGCAGTTTGTCTTGCTCCTCAGTTATTCCTCCCGGTTTATCCCCATGTGAATGTGGGACCACCCAGTCTGCCAGCCACCTCCTTGCCCCATGTTCTCTCCACCCCAGCTGTCTGTCTCTGCCCCTCCTACCAGTCTGGATGAATGCTTCTTCTTTAACTTCTTAGTTGTCAGACTTCCATGCAGTTCAATTTTCTGGCAGTTCTGGTTCTTTTTTGTTTCTAAATTTGTTGTTGTCCTTCTTTTGGTTGTGTGAAGAAGTAAAGTTTATCTTCTTGTGCCTCCATCTTGGCCAGAAGTACAATGTGACAATTCGATATATGTATCTGTTGTGAAATGATTGCCACAATAAGTTTAGTTAATACATCCATCAGTTCACATGGTTTGTGTGTGTGTGTATGTTTCTATAAGAGAGAACTTTTAAGATCTACTTTCTTAGTAATTTCCTAATATCTGATACTGTCTGTTGGCTATAGTTATCATTTAAAAGTTCTCTTAAGCATTTTTAAAGATAAAATGAATAAAAGAAATGTTGCATTTATAGTAATAATTAAGGAAAATGAAGTAAACATTAAGAGCTGTGAAATAGTTTTTCAAGATGAAAACAGCTCTGGGGCTGGATGCTGGTGACGTCTGCACCACAATGTGTACCTACTTAATGGCTCTGAACTGCACACCAAAAAGTGGTTAAAATGGTAAATTTATATTATGTGAAAAAAGTTGTGAAATATACTGTCACTGCTGCTCAAATTTAAATGACTCAAACTTTAAATTACAAATATTTAAGTTACATATAAATATGCCTTTGTTTATTTATAATGTGAGTGCATATACCAATTTAATAAATTGAAATAGAAGCGAATACAATGCTGTTTCAAATGCAGAATATAAAATTATTGTACACCATAACACATAATGACTCAGACTCAGACCAATAAAATTTTTATTTTTAAATGATCTAAAATACTACTTCCTCTCAAACCTCTCAAAAACTATGTAACAAAGGATAATCAATAAAAAATACATTTGGCTTAAAGTAAGAATATTTTAAAATAATCAATTATTTTTGAATAGTTCATATAAGCACTTTATAATATCCAAAAGGTAAAAAAGAATATAGAGTAAAAAATAAATTTCTTAATCTTTTCTGCTGCCAGAAGTCTAATTCCCCTCCCCAGAAGAAACACTGGTATTGGTTTCTTGTGTCTTTTAATTCTTTAAAGATTTTTAAAAAATTATTTTTAGAGAAAAGGGAAGGGATGATCGTTTGCTCCTCATACATGCCCTATTCAGGAACCAGGCCTCAAACCAGGCATGTGCCCTGACTGGCAATCACACTGCCAACCTTGTGCCTCCGAGGAAAATGCCCAGTCAACTGAGCCACACCAGTCAGAGCCAGTTTCCTATGTCTTTAAAGAGCTTTTCAATATTCAAGGAAGCTAATATATGGGTAGAAACTACATGTCACTATATACATGTTTCATACTGAGGCTTTTTTAAAGTGAAGAATACCTCTTAAACAATATTCCATATTAAGGCCTATAGAAATACTGTATTCCTTTTTAATGCTTGCATGGTATTCCATTGGATGGATGCACTATACTTTATTTAATGAGTTCCTGCATCAGTAAGGTTCCACAGACACAGAAACAATAAGTGGAGATTATATATATATATATATATATATATATATATATTCAGAAAGAGATTTATTTTAAGGAATTGGCTCATGTGATTAATTACTATGGAGGGCGGGAGACCTGGGAAAGAACTGACGCTGTAGTTCATGTCAAAGGCTACTAGGCTGGAGACCAAGGAAAAGCCAACATTGCTCTGCAAGTCCAAAAGCCGTCAGAATTCCTTCTGGTTCGAAGGATATTAGTCTTGGTTCTGTTCAGTCTTCAATTATTGGGTGAGACCCACTGCACATGGAGGAAAATCTGCTTTACCCAAAGCCCACTGATTCAATGTGAATCTCATCCAAAACCCCTCATGGAAAACATCCAGAAGGTTTGACCAAATATCGAGAAACTGTGGCCCAGCCAAACTGGCATGTTATAAAACTAATTACCATAATTCCCTTACAATGGCTATTTAGTTTGTTTACAATATTTGGCTAATATAATGTATATCCTAAAATATAAATATTTCAAAGATATGCAAGTATGTCTATAAAATAAATCCCCAGAAGTGGAATTGCTAAATCTGTGGGTGTATGCTTTTAAAATTTCGATAAATATTTCCAAATCATCTTCTAAAGTGTCTGTACTAATTCATACTCACAAAAGTTGAGTGTCAATTTTCCTAATCCTTTCCAACACAGTGTGTATTAAAAAACTTTCTGACCTTTGGTATTTGGCTAGTTGTAATAAATACTAGTCAGGCCATTAATGAGAAGATATTCTATGCATCTTAACAAGGATGGCATTTCCCATCATGTATACAGATTCAGGATGTACAGGATGGTGTTATCACAGTAATGATGGAACGGAATGTAGAGTGCAATTTATTTTAGTAGTAGCATTAATGCCAAGAGGTTAGAAATAACCTTCATCCTGCATTTATTAAGAGTCTGATAGCGGCACTTAAATTTTTCAGTTATACTTGAAGAGTATGTATAAATCTGGATATTTAGTAAGGTTATCAGGATATATGCCCTGTTTTAACATCAAAGACCCAAGATTAAAATTAAAGGAAGGGACAGATTTGATAGGCATTTGGCAAGTAAGTAATTAAATTTGGAGGTGATCGGGGGAGGAACAGAGATTGAATGCCCTCCATTCTCCTTTCTGGCCTTCAAGGTTGGTAAGAATCCCACCTAAAAAGGAGTCATTTCACAGAAAGACCAAGTTGCAGACAAATTTAGATACTATCCTCATACCGTCCTGTTAGTCGTTACTTAGACTGTTGTTTTCAGTGGGGATTCAGGGCACAGATGGTCCCAGGACCAGAAACGTGGTGCCTTTTGGCATTGTAGTCTTCTAGAATTCCCCTTTTTCCTGCCACTGGGCCTCAGAGACTCTGATGTTCTTCTCTATTCAAGGGACATTTGACCCACAATGAAAGTTTTTTTAAAAAAGGTTAAAACTTCCTTTCTCCCTTCCCTCCCCTCTTTTCTTTCTTTCCTCGACCCCTCCCCCCTCGCCCATGGCCTCTTTGTTCTTCCTTTTCTTTGACACACAGTTCCTGCATCAGGTCCTGATCACACCGAGATGGTTAAGATGCAAAAGTCACAGTTCCCTGAGGAACAGGCAGTTGCAAAGGAAAAGTGTAAATCAATCACTTCTCAACTCCTTTCATTTTCATTTCTAGCTTTGTTGTAGCTGCTGACATATTTTGTTTTGGTAGTTTATAATTTAAAACACAGCAGTATAAATCATAACACAATGAACATATTTTCAACAACAACAACAACAAATGCTCAAAGCTGGCCGCCCTATCACTAAGCAACTCTTTTATTACATATTATTTCAGACATTTCAATGCAGTTTCACTAGAGAGAAGTCCGATCAGTGGCTAACATGACATCTTAAGCAAAGCATATACAGTTATAAATGATTTATATGGAACTCATATATGGATTCGTATGAAATTTATGATTTCAATGGCCATTTATAATGTATTTATAGTGAAATAAATCATTCATATTGATGACTGTACTCTTTCTCCCCCTAAATTGATTATTTGTCTTTTATCTGGGAAAGCAATGTTATATTGTTATATTATTCTGTAGTTAAATACATTGTTCATCTAAAATCTCATGCTAATTTTGCTTAATACTTAGAGGTAGTACGATTCCTAATAACGCTGTAACCAGACTGATCTGGAATTGGATGGGGACATCGGGACCATCTGAGCTGCTCCTTTTCCATGATCAGCACTTTGTGAGCCATTGGAGAAGATTTTTTCTGTTCCTCTTTTTCCATCAATTAATTTAGATTAATCATTATCACTGTTTCATGAGTTTGGAGGTCTAGGGTCTTAGAATCAGGGGTTAAATAATTTAATATATTTTTTAAAATATTAAAGAAGTTTGTTTCTGATACTTAAATGAATACTACATTATTTAAAAAATTATTTAAGTGATGAACAAGATAACGGAAATTTCCTTGTCATAAAATTAATTTTGGCTTCATTCTTTTTTAAGGAAGTAAAACATATGTATGTATTACATTTAAATGTAACTTTTATATGGCAATAGCAATAGATGAATCACCATGTCGCTTATTAATGAACTATATAATTTGGCTTTCCACCATAGGGTTTTTAAATTATGATACTTAAAGAGTCTTATTTTCTTAGTTACAAAAGCTCTGTTCATCAGAAAATGTACTTTCTGTTCACAGAAACAGATGGTATGTAATATTTGACCTTCTCAGAGAATATAGAATTGAAAAGTACACGAACAAGAGTATAAACATGTGAATTTTGAAATGTTGCAGGTGAATACACAATTTCTAGTTAAAAGCTCTCTTAAAATAGAGTACCCTTCTCATCAAATAATAGGCCTTGTCCTTAAACCACGGGTCTAAAAGAAGTTGGCTGGTTGGCGTGAAGGAAATCATTCATCAGAGTAGTCCACTTCTCTTTTACATCCTTTGTGGAAAAGAGGAGAAAAATAAGACAGTAGAGAATGAAGAACTCAAACTCTAACAATCAAGGTTTCAGCTGTGTAGCAGGCACACATATCAAGACTTGTGTGGTTGACACATTGGGTTGGCTACCTAGCTCACAGTGATTCTTCACAAGACGATACTTGTCCTACTCAGCCCACCATGGGTTTAGGGGAATTGCTCATTCTCTCCATGGTCTGACTGAGAGGTACCATTCTGTTACAGAATAACCCCTACCTCCCAGAAAGATATTCATATGACTCAAGAAGAGTTCATCGTATACCCTTTTGGCTATTGTGAATGGTCCAAAGGATGAGTCTACGGTTTATCTATACCAATCAGTGTCCTTCCCTGAGATTTTTCAGGTTGGAGCTAAGAGGGAAGGATTTCTATTTCTGTTTGGTTGCTAAGTTATGAGGATGAGCTTGGATCCAGCAGAGGCCGTGTTTCTAGCCCAAAATTATAAAGCTAACAACCAGAATGAAGCAGATCCAATATATGAAGAGAGGAAGAGAGGAAGAACATGAGAAAGGGAGAAGATATTTAAATGATCACCTCAGCCTTCAGAATGGTTACTATATTCAAAAAACACAAAATAACAAGTGTTTTTTTATACACATGTGAGGATGTGTAAAAATTAGAACTCTTGTATACTGTTTGTGGAATGTTAAATGGTGTAGCCACTATGGAAAAAAGTATTGCAATTCCTCAAAACTTTATACAGAATTACCACATCAATAAGCAATTCTACTTATGGGTATAAGGAAGTAAAAGCAGGGACATGAACTGATACTTGTATACCCATGTTCATAGCAGCATTGTTCATAATAGCTAAATGGTGGAAATAACCCTAGTGTCCACTGACAGATGAATAAATAAACAAATTCTGGTATATGGAGTTCCTCGAAAAAATTAAAAATAGAATTACTATGTGATTAAGAAATTCCACTTCTGGAGCATCCACTGAGAGATGAGTGAATAAACAAATTATGATATATATATTTATATGCAATGGAATATTATTTAGCCATAAAATGTATACAAATTCTGACACACAGTAAAACATAGATGAACTAGAAGACATTGTGTTAAGTGAAATAAGGCAGGAAGAAAAGAACCAATACCATATTATTCCATATACATGAAGAATTTATGGTAGTCAAGTTCACTGAAACACAAAGTAGAAGGTGGCTGCCAGGGGCTGGGGCAGAGGAGACGGGAGTTGTTGAATGGCTATGGTTTCAGGTTTGCAAGACGGAAAGGTTCTGGAGACTGGGAGCATGGTGATGTGAACACACCTAGACATGCTTAACTGTGAATTTAAAAATGGGTAAGATGTACATTCTATGTAAGTGTATTTTATCACAATTAGAAATTTTAAAATTAAATACATTCTTAGAATCATTGGAAGAATATATAGGTAAAAATCTATCTAATGTAAGCACAACATCAAAAGTAAAAGCCATAACAGTACATGTTTGTATATACAAAGGATGTGTTAATACTGATTATCTGTTGCTCTTGGTGTTAAGGTTACTTGTATCATCTTTGAGAAACTATTTTTTGTAATGAACATTATTGATTTTCATAATTAGGAAATATGGTAAGTAGTTTTTAATTAGGAAAAATGAGATACTGTTTTTTTTCCCTTCATTCTGTCATTCACCAAAGATCATGAAAAAATACAAAATTTGATGTTGATAAGAGTATGGCAACAGACACTCTTTTTCATATTTTATTTTTCAATTATAGTTGACAGTTGATATTATTTTGTATTAGTTTCAAGTATACAGCATAGTGGTGAGATAATCATACACTTTGCAAAGTGGTCTCCCTGACATTTTGAGTACCCACCTGGCAGCATACATAGTTATAACTGTATCATTGACTGTGTTCCCTATGCTGTACTTCACATCTTGTGACTGTTTTGTAACTACCTATTCATACTTCTTAGTCCCTTCACCTTTTCCACCCAGTCCCCCAAATCCCTTCCCCTCTGGCAACTGTCACTCTGTTTTCTGCATCTATGAGTCTGTTTCAATTTTGTTTGTCCATTTATTTTGTTTGAAAGAATATAGGCACCCCTATGTTCACTACAGTGTTATTTACAATGGCCAAGATTTGGAAGCAGCCCAAGTGCCCATCAATTGATGAGTGAATAAAAAAGTTGTGGTACATCTACACAATGGAATACTATTCAGCCATTAAAAACAAGGAAATCCCATCTTTTGACAGCATGAATGGACCTGGAGAGTATTATGCTAAGAGAAATAAGCCAGTCAAAGAATAACAAGTACCATATGATTTCACTTATATATGTGGAATCTAATGAACAAAATAAACTAACAAATAGAAACAGACTCAGATACAGAGAACAGACTGACAGCTGTCAGAGAGGAGGAGGGTTGATGGGCTGAGTGGAAGAGGTGAAGAGATTAAGAAAAAAACAACCTCATAGACACAGATAACAGTATGGTAATTGCCAGAGGGGAAGGGGTAGGGGTGGGGTCGAAGAAGGTGATGGGGGATAAATGGAGATGGAAGGAGACTTGATTTGTGGTGATGGACACACGATACAATATACAGGTGATGTATTATAGGCTTGTACATGTGAAATGTACATAATTTTATTAACAAATGTCACCCCAATAAATTCAGTAAAATTTAAACAACAACAACAAAAAAAAACAGGTAGGACACTGGTTATCATGGCGCAGCCATTAGCTACAACTTTTACATTTTCCTCCAAAATAAGGACACATATGGAATGATTGAAAAAATGACCAATAAAGGGCATTTTAAAAACAGGAAAGAGATAATTAGGCAAACACAATGAACAAACTTAATGTGTCTGTTAAGATAAGACCCTGAGACATTAAGTGGCAACATTAAAATATTTTATGGCATTAAAAAGTAATGAAAACAAGGGTATTTGTTTTGTAGAACAAATAGCATATCACATGTTTATAACTTGAACAGTTTAAAAATATTTAGTGATATCCAAACTACCTAATTTGTCAGAATTTTAAACTTCACACTTGAATTGATAGATTATTGTTTTCTTAACCTAAATGTTGACTTGCATTGCCCATGTGTACTAAAAATAGATGTTAACAAATGAAATAGAGCTAATTTATGTCACTGAGAATTAAATCTCACTGTTTCTTCAAAAATGATTTAATCTGTTAATGCCTGGCATGATTTATAACAATTTTTCAAATAGGAGTGGTTCCAAAAATCAGTTTTCCTAAGGTATTTCCCAAGGCTTATTTTAAGAGAACTTCAGTCAATGTGTAAATGGGAAGAGAACTGACCGCATGGGTGGTCCAGTAGGGTACCAAAAACATCTGTCTTACTAATGCTGCCCACAGATCCATTGCCTTCTTTCCATCATTCTGCAGGAGTGCTCTGAGCTATAGTAAGCCTCCAAAACAACAGATTCTTCCTACTGCAAACTCTTTAAAGAGAATGACCTGTTGAGTCCTAACACTTCAGTGAGAATGTTATCCTTTTAAGAAACGAGGAGGCATGCAATATGAAGGCAGGGGACACGGGGGATCACTGGGAGGTTTGGGCTGAAAGAGAGAAGAGCAAAGTAAAGGGAGGTGAAGGCAAAGACGAGCCTGCCCTATGTCTCAGTCTCGCCTTCCCAGGACAGACTCTGGGTTCTGCCTATGTTCTTTCTGTTGCATTCTCTTAGTCTCCGTATTTCATGCTAGTTGATAAAGAAATAGCAAGTGGAGTAGGCAAGAGGCAAGGCCATATAATTTTAATGTTATAAATTATAGCCCTGTTCAATAGCCAAAAAATTGAAAAGTAACGATCCTTCTTGGCTCCAGGGTGAAATCATTGAAAGAGGATGGATGACACAGTCTGGCTTCCCTGAGGAGCAGACTCTGAGTCAGAGTCAGATTAGTGGGCAGGAGGTTCACGAAGAGTGTTCTAAGGATCATCACTTATGAAAGGGAAGGCAAGGGAAGGGAAGGGAAAAGAACTGGCAGAGGAGAAAGCTGAGCTGTGTTGGATTCTCAGCCTTAGAATCCTCTGAAGGAGATGGGGGGACCCTTTAGAAAGCCTTGAATTGGGGCAAGAGGGCCAGGCTTTTCTACCTCCCCTTGACCAGTGATTGGCTGCAGCGTTCCCTGGGAAGGGAGCATTTGTGCTTCAGCTGAGGCAATTCCTGAAGGAGGCTGATGGCTGAGGAGGATCTTGCCTGTCCTCTGCACTGCTGGCAGCTGGGAGATAGGGCCTTCAGTCCCAAAGCAGGCCTTGGGTCGTGTACCACGGGAAGGAACTAGCACCTACCACAGAGCTCGAAGTGTGCAGTCACTCGACAAACATCTGCTGAATAGATGAAGATTCTTGTTTTATCTTTCAAATTGCTCACCCTTCCCAAGAGGACAATAAATCTTATTATTAGGAAAGCTTTTACAGACAACTGCCTTTGATACTAGTTTTTGTCATGTAGAAAGACGGGCAAGAAATTTTTGTAATCTCTATCTGCGACCAGGGAAAATGGCACCATGTGATGTATCTGTGAGAGTCTGCTACAACTTAATGTGCATTTACTTTTGCATTTTTGTGAAAAGTCTTTTCATTTTGAATCAGTGTCAAATGTCCAGGGAACTTGCAAAAAGGGCCCAAAGAACTTTGGTTACTCCTTCCTAGCACAAGGAGATGTTGCAGGTTTAGTTTGTACTTTCTCTGCCTGAACACTGGAATCAGACATTTCTCCTAACCTCTATTTATGGCCACCTCTAAAGGATGTCGAAAAAATGCTAAAAAGCAGTTCATGAAAGTTACATAATGGATTGTTTCTTGCTCTTTGAATTCTAAGGATAGAACACTCTGTGCTTGAAATCCTAAGCTCCAAACGTACAGATTTCATAAGGCTTTATTCTAATATCTGCACTGTGTTGATATGTGTCTTTAGGATACCTTGGAAGTAATGTAGTTAATAAAACTTTGTGTAACAGTTTACATTTATGTAACCAAGGCCTGTTAGGTGAAAGAACCTGTTTAAAACTGCCCTGTGGCAAGGCTTGTGACCACCAGCTCAGCAGTATGGTTGGACTTTAAGCAGATAACATGGGTTTGTGTAGCAGTGGAATCCTTTAGTATGAAAATAATCTCCACCTCATTAGATTGCTGTAAATATTAAATGAGACAGCTCCCATCAAATTGTCAGGTAAACTATAAAGAGCTATCAAATGTTATTTAGAAATGTTAAGAATCACTTCACTGTTAAAACCTCTAAAAATAAACTCTTTGGTTTTCACACACAAAAAAACTAGTATGGCAAAAAAAAAATCTTTAATATTATTAGCCTTTTAAAAAATGCAAGACTGTGTCTGGCCAAGATGGAGGTATAGGTAGACATACTGTGCCTCCTCGCACAACCAAAAGAAGGGCAACAACAAATTCAAAAATAAAAAAAGAATCAGAACTGCCAGAAAATCAAACTGTATGGAAGTCCGACAACCAAGGGGTTAAAGAAGACACATTGTCCAGAACTATAGGAGGGGCAGAGACAGGCAGTCGGGGTGGAGAGAACACGAGGCAAGGAGGCAATTGGAGGACCGGGGTGGGCAGGCAGTGGCTAGAGGACCAGGGGGTCCCACATTTGTGCACAGATAAACCAGGAGGAACAACTGGGGAGACAGACAGACTGCACAACCCAGGGTCACAGTGCCAGGAGATAAAGCCTCAAAACACCAATTGAAAATACCTGTGGGGGTTGAGGCGGCAGTGGGAGAAACTCCCAGCCTCACAGGAGAGTTTGTTGGAGAGACCCACAGGGTCCTAGAATGTACACAAGCCCACCTGCCTGGGACTCAGCACCAGTAGGGCCCAGTTTGCTTGTGGGTAGTGGAGGAAGTGACCAAAAGCTGGCCAAGAGCTGAGCAAGCAGCACTGTTCCTTCTCGAACCCCTCCCCCACATATAGCTCTGAGACCCAACGACATGGGTTGCCCCACCCAGATGAACACCTAAGGCTCCGCCCCTCACTATGTAACAGGTGCGCTGAGACAAAAAAAAAAGGCCCAAATGAAAGAACAGTTCAAAGCTCCAGAAAAAATACAACTAAGCAACAAAGAGATAGCCAACCTATCAGACACACAGTTCAAAACGTTGGTAATCAGGATGCTCACAAAATTGGTTGAATACAGTTGCAAATTAGATGAAAAAATGAAGGCTATGCTAAGTGAAATAAAGGAAAATGTACAGGGAACCAGCAGTTATGGGAAGGAAACAGGGAGTCAAATCAATGGTTTAGACCAGAAGGAAGAAAAAAACATTCAACCAGAACAGAATGAAGAAACAAGAATTCAAAAAAAATGAGGGGAGGCTTAGGAATCTCCAGGACATCTTTAAATGTTCCAACATCTGAATCATTTGGGTGCCAAAAGGAGAAGAGGAAGAGCAAGAAATTGAAAACTTATTTGAAAACATAATGAAGGAGAACTTTCCCAATCTGGCAAAGGAAATAGACTTCCAGGAAGTCTGGGAAGCTCAGAGAGTCCCAAAGAAGTTGGACCCAAGGAGGAACACACCAAGGCACATCGTAATTACATCACCCAAGATGAAAGATAGCAGAGAATCTTAAAAGTAGCAAGAGAAGAGGATACAGTTGCCTACAAAGGAGTGCACATGAGACTGTCAGCTCATTTCTCAAAAGAAACCTGTAGGCAAGAAGGGCCTGGAAAGAAGTATTCCAAGTCATGAACGGCCAGGACCTACAGCCAATATTACTCTATGCAGCAAAGCTATCACTTAGACTAGAAGGGCAGATAAATTCAACTTAAAGGAGTTCACCATCACCAAGCCCTTGTTATATAAAATGTTAAAGGGACTTATCTAAGAAAAAGATGATGAAAAATATGAACAGCAAAATGACAACAAACTCATGGTTATTAACAACTGAACCTAAAACAAAAACAAAAACAAAAACGAACTAAGGAAACAACTAGAACAGAAACAGAACCACAGGAATGGAGATCACGTGGAGGCTTATCAGCATGGGAGGAGGAGAGAGGGGGAAAAGGTACAGAGAATAAGTAGCATAAATGGTAGGTAGAAAATAGAAAGGGGGAAGTTAAGAATAGTATAGGAAATGGAGAAGCCAAAGAACTTATATGTATGACCCATGGACATGAACTAAAGTGGGGGAATGCGGGTGGGAGGGGGTGTGCAGGACAGAAGTGAATAAATGGGGGGAAATGGGACAACTGTAATAGCATAATCAATAAAATATATTTAAAAAATGCAAAATTGCTTTTATATGCCATATTTTTCTATAGGACCTTTACTATATCTCAAATTGTGATTTTGCTAAAATCTGTGCAATTATTGCTTACTAACTTTCTCACATACTTTGTTCAATTCAGAATATTTATCCTTTAGAGTCATTCACAGATAAAGTATCTGTTAAGATGTTAAAATTACCGAGAAGGAAATACTAATGAAAATAAAGAAAAGCCTGCAGCTCTTTCAAAAGTAAGCAAATGGTTTGTTGGACTATGGATGGCCCTGAATAATGAGTCAGGAAGAAAAAGAAGCATTAAAGAATTCCCATTTGTCATTTGGTGGGAGTTTTGTAGGAGACAAAAGTAGTAAATTCCTGTTTTGTGTGTATGTGTAAGAATGGTACTGTTTTTTAGAGTCCTTATCTTTTAGAATACATATTGAAATATTTGAAAATTAAATATGAAAAATACTTTTGCCAAGAGAAGTGGGTGAGAGTATATATAGTTCAGGGATCAGCAAACTTTTTTTGTAAATTGCTAAATAGTATTTTAGACTTGGCAAGACACGCAATCTCATTGTCACTACTCAATTCCACTACTGCAGCATGAAAGCAGGCATCGGCATCATGCGAACCGAGAGCAAGGCTGTGCTCCCGTGAAGATTTATTTACAGAAACAGGCAGTGGGCCGGATCTGGCCCACAGACCACAGGTCATGGTTTCCCAGCCCCTAGTATAAACGGAACAAGATTTACCATGATTAATAATTACGAAGCACAGTCATGGGTGCATTGAGGTTATTACACTACTCTGCATATTATATTTAAAATTTGCCATAATAAAATTTATACAGTAAAAAGTAAAACAAACAAAAAACATAAAAATCTGGATAAGGTATACAGAAGAGAATGGGATCACCGGGCTGTGATGAAATACACTAATATTTAACATATACATTTAAAAGTAGTTTATCTTGATGATCAGATTTACTGGCAAGGATAAGGAATATTTTTATTTTCCTTTTGTGTAATAACTTGCCTGATCATTTAAAAAATACTGAATTTGAATATTTATGTCTATCCATTAAGAAACTGCTTATTTTTTGTAATATACTAAACTTAGGCATGGGTAAGTGCCAAGAAGTGTTAAAGATATTTTACTTTTAAAAACCATCACAGAAAAATGAAGAGAATCTTCATTTCGGACTCTAGGACTTTGGGTGGCAATGCTATTGAAAGTCCAAGGTTCTAGGTATCCCCCTGTTCCATACCCATGGCTGTGATACATAATATATGAAAGAAAAAAGTACACAGATTAAAAAAATAACTTTGTTCAGCAACATAAGCATTCTGTGAGGCAGGAACAAAAAATAAATACAATGAAGAAAGTGGGAGCTGAAGCCGTGGCCCTGCTGGCCCCGGGGGTGGAGACGTAGGTAGAAGCAATTGAGAGTCCATATCCTTTTGGGGAATAAAATTCCTCCCATGGAGATGGTGATCAGAGGCAGGTTCACTAAAACTAGGGGCTGGGCTGCTGATCCTTGTGTACCCCCCTGCTTCACAGGGAAGTTTTGAGAGGCTGCTGTTGACTCCTGCTTGGCACTACAGCTGTACAGGAGCTGCAGGCTTCCTGAGTCAGGACAGACAGACGCTCAGCCTGACACCAATATCCCACATGTTGCCATGGAGGAGGTCATCACACTGCTCTTTGTATATTGTGAATGTGAAAGTTCCACAGTACATTTTATATAATAAAAAGTAAAAAAAATCATGGAGGATATAATAAATTCCTGGTCTAAATTCTTCTCTCCTAACTTACCCAATCCGGCAAAGGAAACAGACTTCCAGGAAATCTGGGAAGCTCAGAGAGTCCCAAAGAAGTTGGACACAAGGAGGAACACACCAAAGCACATCATAATCACATTAGCCAAGATTAAAATGAAGGAGAGAATTCTGGAAGCAGCAAGAGATAAGGGGACAATCACCTACAAAGGAGTTCCCATCAGACTGTCAGCTGATTTCTCAAAAGAGACCTTACAGGCAAGAAGGGGCTGGAAAGAAGTATTCCAAGTCATGAAAGGTGAGGACCTACATCCAAGATTGCCCTATCCAGCAAAGTTTTCATTTAGAATGGAAGGGCAGATAAAGTGATTCCCAGATAAGGTCAAGCTAAAGGAGTTCATCATCACCAAGCCCTTATTATATGAAATGTTAATTTCATATAATTAGCCCCTTAGATTAGCCCCTTAGATTAGGGGCTAATCTAAGAAAAAGAAGATAAAAAGCACATACAGTAAATTGACAGCAAATACAATTATTAACAAACACACCTAAAACAAAAACAAAAACAAACTAAGCAAACAACTAGAACAGGAACAGAACCACAGAAATGGAGATCACTTGGAGGGTTAGCAACAGGGGAGTGGGAGGAGGAGAGAGGGGAAAAGGTACAGAGAGTAAGTGGCATGGATGGTAGGTAGAAAACAGACAGGGGAAGTGTAAGAACAGTACGGGAAATGTAGAAGCTAAAGAACTTATGACACATGGACACGAACTAAAGATGGGCATGTGGGTGGGAGGAGGGTCCAGGGTGGAGGGGAGTAAAGGGGAAAATGGGACAACTGCAATAACATAATCAATACATTTTAAAAATAATAAATAAATTCTTCCTTCCTCTCTGTACTCGTGCCCTACACCACTGTAACTTTGAAGTTCTTTCCACAAAAGACTACATGTTTCTGCCCTTTGACTTTGGGGTTCGACCATGGGGCTTGCTCCGGCCAGTGGGATGTGATGAAAGGTACTGCATCTCTCTGAATGTACTTTAGCTTCCTTTCTATAAAACAGGGATGACGGTACTAACTTCATAGGTTTGAGATGCATATAAACCATCTAGCCCAGTGCCTGGAAAATAATAAGGGCTCAATAGATTTAGCTCTTTTCTAAGATGCAGTTTTAGACACTTTTGTTGCTATGCCAATATCCATTCCATGCCTCTCCCATTATGTCATGTATATTCATTTATGTAAATCGGACCAATCCCACCCCTCCAGAAAGTTATTGATTCAAGTAAACCATGCATAATCTGAACAGTGTACAACATTTGCATGATTGTAAGAATGGACTAGTACCAATTGGGCAAACAGATTTCATTATAGTCTTATTAAGGTATGTATTATACTAAGTTTTTCTTAATGTGAACTGTCCTTTTATTAAGGACAAGCCCTACTGGCAAAGAATTGTTTTTGGACATATGCTTTGTACTTTCTAATATTTGATTTAGATTTGTTTGCACCCATATTCATGGGTGAACTAAAAATCATAGCTTTCATTTTTGCCTTTAATTTTTAATGTCAGGTATCCAAAATGAAGCATATTCACCTTTTCCTGTCTGCACACAAAAAATTATATGCCACAGGGATAATGTACTTCTCAAAAGTCTGGAAGAATGTATAACGTTGACCAGGGATCTTCTGAGGAGATACAACTCACTGACAACTACCTGAATTTTTTCTGTGGTTATTGACCTGCTCAGGTTTTAAATTCTTGTGCAGAGAATTTTCTAAACTGAAAATGTGTACTGAACATTTAACAAATGTTTAAAATATAATAAAGGACATCTATTTTATCTGTACTCCACACCTGAGGATACATTTATTGACTGTAGAGAGGGAAACATCAACTGTTTGATCAGGTGCTTCCCGTTTGCGCCCCAAAGTGGGATAGAACTCACAACCTAGGTAGGTACCCTGACCTGGAATCGAACCCACCACCTTCTGGTGTAGAGGACGACACTCCTACAGAGCCTGTTGGCCAGGGCAGCATTTATTTTTAAAATATCCTGTTTTTTTCATGACCTGCATTATTTCTGATTCTGATTTTTTTTAAAAAGGCATTTACTAAGAGGTTGTCTTTTTTTTCTAATTAATTTTTGTTAATTTTGGTTCTAGTGTTGCAGCATATTTAGTTCATTTTTTCCTCTTTATGAAATAATGGCTATCAACCGGCATTGCAGCATAGCTTTAAACACATCACCTATTTTTTTTGTTGACAATACAGATGTTTAAAAGAGGATTTTAAAATTATCTTCCAGGGGATTGATTCTTCTATTTTATTTAATATCTTGTGGTCAAAGAATAAAATTGTACAACTTCTGTCCTTTAAAATACACTCCAGGGAATTGTCAGATTCCATGGATTGTTTCTAGCTCCTGTTCACTCCAAATGCTGGTGTTCAGCATGTGGGCACCAAATGCGGACCCACTTCATTCCTCTGGGAAACCCAAGGGGTCCAGGGGATTTAGGCTTGAGGGTAAGTGATAGGGCAGACTCTGGAAAGGGCAAGTTTGAGGGGTTTTGTTTTGCTTTTAACACAGATGTATATGTTCTAGATCAGCTGATGTGCAGAATAGTCCTGGGTCCTCTATGCTGCCTGTCATCCAGTTATTGCCATCTGACTGACTTATAAACTATTCCATTAGATTAAGTTATATCCCCTTTTCCTATATGCAGTTTTCCCCACTTTTAGGGTAATTTCTCACTTCTATTTGATGTCTTATGGTCAAGTCCACAGAATGTGTGTTAAGTCTCCCACCACAATCTCTACACTATATGAAAAACTTTTGTACTTCTACATTTTAGTCCTGTATTATCCTAAACATAATTGTTAGGGCTTCTTGACTTCACTACTGTGATTTTTTATTGATTGATTGGTTGGTTGGAGAGAGAGAGGAGGGGGAGGAAGGGGGTGAGGAGAACAGAGAGTTGTTCCACTTACCCATGCATTCATTTGTGGATACTCCTGTGTCCCTTGACCAGGGACTGAACTGCAACCTTGGTGCATGGGACAACGCTCTAACCAACTGATGGTAATTTTATTAGAGAATGTGCACATACTTTCTCACTCAAGTCACGTTCTGAGACACCTTTTATATTAGATGTGCATGACAGAATTTGACTTAAAGATCTCTTGGAAGATGGAATCATTCTGCTTCGTTTTTAGAATTTAAACAGTTTTGGCCTTAAGTGCTTTTCTTTGGTCAAAGTATTTCATTTGTCTTTTTCAAGAATTTGGACAAGACACATTGTTATTAATTTTATTAACTATCTTAACAGATGTCAAGATTCTTAAGCTCACATTTAATTTTCAAAGCAAAAATAAAGTTTTAGCTTTTCTTCACAAAAGGATTTTATTGCTCACCCCACCAGCCAAAAAAGAAATTGCCATTCCATCTTGGCAGCTTCACGGATTCAATACTTACCAACTGGACTCTTTCTTTCAAAAAAGATTTTATTTTCAGAGAGGGGAAGAAGGAGAGAAACATCCGTGTGTGGTTGCCTCTGGAGTGCCCCCTACTGGGGACCTGGCCCACAACCCAGGCATGTGCCCCGACTGGGAATCGACCCGGCAGCTCAACCCTTTGTTTCACAGGCAGGCACTCAATCCGCTGAGCACACCAGCCAGGGTTATTCTTCATTGTGATTTCATTTGCTAGTACAGTGATTACACTGAAGTAATTTTTCTATCAAGAGGAAATGAGGAGCATGTTTCACGTCACAGAACATGTGTGACCTTCACATGTGGATGAGGGGAGAAATCCCGAACTACGAAACACTGGGGACAGACACTGCGCCATTCCAGCGGGCATTCAATGTGAAGACGATCTTCAGAGTTGAGCCTTTTTTTAGATTGAGGTTCCTTCTGGTAAAACTATTGTTTGCTTGCTTTGTTATCTTGTTTGGGAACACCTATTATGCAAAGGATCTTTGTGATCAGCCTTTGAAATCTGTACATTTCTCCTAAGTTATATTCACCTAAGGGTGCTTTTTAACTTTTACCGGGGCAGTTTTGGTTTATTATGATTTAAGCTGCAGAATCCCTGAAAGGAAAGCTTAGTAAGAGCAATATATAACACTGACAAAGGCAGCTCTGATCTGGTTTGTGAAAGGCCTTCAAATGCCTCGGGAGATTGCTCTTCTCACACTGCAGAACTGTAGGTCCCGCCTTGTGTTGATCCTGCTTAACTCATTAAGAAGCAAAAACGTAACTGGAGCACTGTAAGATAAATACAAAAAATGCATAAACCATAAAAAGTACAGCTCAGAAAGTTAAGTTGTCACCATGCTGGTCAAGAAAGATTACCAGCACGCACCAGAAGCCTTTTTTTGTGGCTCCTCCCCACTGCCTTCCGCCTAAATGTACATTTTCTTTTATTGGCTGGTTTCCTTTGTCAACATCACATTTATGAGATTCATTCGAATTGTTACATGTAGCAAGAGCTAGCTCAAAGAAGAGTTTTCTTATTTTACAGATATTTCCTGTATCTTATATGTATTCTGTTAATGGTTTGTTTCCACTTTGAGGCAATTATGAATAATGCTTAGAACAATCTTGTATGTACTTTGGAGGGTACTCATGTTCTCATCTCTGTTGATACATGCTTAGAAGTGAAATCACTCAGTTGCGGGTAGACGTGTTTCAGTGGCAGTAGGTATTTATCAAACATTTCCAAAGTGGCCGAGACCTGCGCCAGTTTGTGAGAGTACCTGTTGTCCCACACCTCACTAACTCTTGGTATTGCCAATATTTTTATTTTTGCTGTTCTTACCAGTATTAAGAGTATCTTACTATAGTTGTAATGTGCAGTTTTTGATAATGTGACTGAACATTTAACAAATTTTAAAAAGACTCTTAAACTTAATTAACTGTCAAAGTTAACAAGTTTTAACTATTTTGCAAAGGATGAGCAATTTAACTCAATCCCCCTCTTCCTCTGAGCCCTCCTACGATTGATTCCCCACCCGCAAAAACCCCACCTGTGATCCCTTCTTGGCTTTCTTTGTGAAGTGCTGGTTCACATCTCTTGTCAGATCATTCTTCCACTTAGGTGCTCATTTCTCAATGAGAATAGATTTAGCTAGGCCAGTTACAGAATTGGCAGGCTCTGTAACTGACGGCTGCTTTTAGCTCTTTAGCAGTCCACTCAAGTACTGATGTAATATCCAGCAGATGGTTAGAAAGGTTAGACTCATTTCATTCCTCCAGGAAACCCACGGAGGTCCCTCAAGTCTAGGCTTAGGGTAGAAGAATTTCCTTGCAGTAAGACCAAAGTTCTTAGGACAGAGGTTGGAAAAAATACCTGATGTTTTCATTTCAACTCCTGCTGTAAGTATTCTAAATTGCCAATGGGCAGAAGCCAAAAGATCTTTTCTGTTCACTTATTCTGCCTTTGTCATTCAGCACTACTCTTCTGGCCAGAGGTGGGGTCTTTGATGACCCCTCTGCCTAGGTGAATACCAACTGTGGTTCTCTTGGTTAAAGAAAAGCTCCAAGATAGTCCAGCATCAGTGCCACCAATCAGATGCAGAATGAAGCCTCTTCTGGTGGGACTCTCAATGGTTGTCCAAGGAGTCAGAAGATGGGAAGCCAAGGTAGCACCTTGCTTTACCAGACAGTTGCTTCAATGTGAAATTTGAGTCAGCCGCTTAAAAGAAAATCTAGCCATTACTGCTGTATTTAGTAAAACTTCCTTATAGTTTTCACTATTCTTACCCAAGTTTCTATGAATGATATTTAGTTGTATGTTTTCATGGGTGTTTTTGCAGAAAATTAGGAGGAGGAGGATTGAAGGTATTTGTTATTTACACTGCCTTTATTATCCCTTTTATTTTCTACATGAGAAGATAGGTCCAAAAAAAGGCTGTGTTAGTATCATATATAAAACTTGCCCTTGGAGAAACTGAAGGCTAATCCTAGCAACAAGATCTAGAAAATATGATACATTCCTATATTACAAGGAACTGCAAGTCATTAAGTAGAAATTGGGTGTTCCAAGCACACTGCTAATTTTTTGGATACAAAGGAGATCTACTTCCGTCTTTTTTTTTTTTTTGGTAAAATAACTGAGTTATTGCAATGAAATAAGACTGGGCTGGTGCAAGACAGGACTATACCACAATGCCTATAAATCCCAGATTTAGAGTTAAAATGGTAGCAAATAAAGCCTGTTAAGTTTCTAGTGAAAGGATTGAGCAGAGATGGTGCCTTGGTAGGAGTTTGTGATAACGGAGCAAATATGGATGCTATCTATCCAAGTATACACTTTCCCTCTTTTTTTTTTTGCCATTCTTGGTCCAATTTTGACACTGCCAAAGCAGGTTGGCCAGTCCCTGTTTTCTCAGCAACTACCGTACATTCTTCCTAAAGTCAGTCAGCTAACCAACTGTGACCTTCTTCTCTACCTTCTATTCTACCGAATGACACATTGGCACTTAGATTTCTTAAGTTACTAATGTACTAATATGGAATAGGAAGGAAGTCTTTTGTGCCAATGGATTAATAATACAAAGATGCAAAAACTATCTTCAGAATCCAATACAACAAACTTTGTTGATGAAAAAAATTATGTAATTTTATATATCATATTTTCCAATAAATTAGATGACTTTCATTACTTTAAAGTAGATGGCTTTAATCCTCTTCTTTTAGCATTAAAAAAACAAAGAGTAACAGAATGAACAAACAAAACCCCCTAAAAACTGTGCTAAAGAATGTTGTAACATACATATTATTAATGTTGGAAAATGATATTAATGAGCAAGAAAATCAGTGGTAACATCGTTTATCTCCAAAATCAGAAATAGAAATAGAGGCAGGAAAATTCACAGTGTAGATTCATACAAGTATCTCTGATAGCACTTTGGTTATCCTACTGTGCTCAGTGATTTTCCCAATTTCTGTGGAAAACAGTACATGCCTTTTCAGTTTGATTTTTGTATCTCAAATACAAATACTTTTCCAAATAATCTTGTGAGGCTTCCTTCCACCACTTCTGCAGCATTAAGGTCGGAAAGGCAGTCTCTAGGCTGCCTCAGTTGTTGCAGCCTTGGTCGGCTTGCACATTAGCGAGCTCACGTGGACCCTGATGTCTAGACATTGGCTGCAATTCACATATGACAGTCACAAGACTTCCTTTCCCTGTAATGATCACTCAGATGGATTTTCATAGTACCTGGTGACTTTCTCACAGTAGAGTGAAACCTGCATATTCTCCTGAGGAAAAGTCTGTTTATCTTAAGTAAATTCAACATGGTCATTGTAATGGATGAACTGCCAACTTCATATTTTAACTAACTATTTCTATCTGATCCCCTAGCAATACCATACCTTCGGTTCCCAGGATCCATGTGTTCTTGAGTTACTGTTTCTAGAAAAGGAAATAATGCAATCCATTCATTAGAATTCAGATATTAAAATGGGAGCTCTCATGTAACAAGGATGACCTTTATGTTTTCTCTTCAATGAAAGTGTCAAAATAATTGCTATGATCTTTAATAGCGCTTACCATCCACATATGTAAGAAATAAAACTTGCATACATTCTGTGTGAAAACGCTATACAAATACTTTATTCATTCTTGCCCTCACTGATTTTTAGTTTTATACGTTGATAAAGAAGTTACTAAAAATAACTTCTTTTAATGTGCACCTACAATCAACCAGTTTTTGGGGATACCAAAAAAGCATTCATTTTAAAAGAGCATTCACTTTAATTGTAAGAATACTCACATATATGTATATTTCTGTACCCTTGTAATTATTCTATTTCAGTTTTTTATACACTGGTGATATTGACATTACATTCAGGCTTCTTTGTCATTTAAAAAGAATGACATACACCTATGTAGTTTTTTAGAGCCAAAATATGATAATTTATTAACATGATTCACTTCAAAATAAGTGTAAATAAAAAAATAAAATTAAGTAGAGCTTTGAATAGCATAAAGCAAATAATTACCATTCTTTACAATAAAAAAAAATTTGCTAGCATGGAAAAGCTGGCCTGTCATTTTGCTATTTGTGAGACTGCCTGTGTTTTCCAATTTCTTATTGTGATTCACATGTACACATTTTAAACTGAGGGGAAACGGATGTTTAATTGTAGACATGCCCAAGGTAAAAAGACTCGGAAACTTCTCAGTGTCTTACAACAGTCTATGCCAAGGTCCAAATGTGGAATCCCTTTAGGCCAGTATACTGCAAAGTCAATGGCATTGACTACCTCACCAGAATCACCTGGGAGCTTGTTGAAGCACCCAGCCCAAACCTGCATCAATGTAGCTGTGTTTTAAGCAAACATCTGAGGTGATCCTTGTGGACACCACAATTTAAGAACCACTGCTCTCCAGTTCTTGAGTGGCAATGGTTATCCCCACAACTGGTAAAACCTCTATTTCCGTTTGGTTCCTTAATATTTAGTAGGTTCCCAATGAAAGGAGAACAAAAATCAGAGAAAGCTAAAATTTCAGAGTAAAAATTTCCTTAATATTTTGCACTAACGTTTTATCTAAGGTGAAATAAAAAAGTTAAGAAAAAACCTTGTATATAAAATTACAACATACCATATGAATAAAAGTATATTTTAAAAGAATTTTTCTTAAAATATATTTTTTGGAATACCAGTGCCTTATTAATAGTGTACCTCTGAAAATACAGTTCACAGTGCAAAAAGCAAACTATGGAAGTGCAAACAATAGTTCTTTTTTGGAGATCACAGTGATGGTGTTCAATAGCGTATGAAAGGCTCTACGAAGTGTCATGGTCAAAAACTTGTGGAACTAAAAGTAACTGAACATTTTCTAAATATACTTGACAATGAAAATTTCTTTCCTAAAGAAGACTTATTGACTTCTCTCATGTCACTAGTATTTATTTCAAAGAATACAGTTTGGGACATGATGTCCTAGAAGCAGCGAATTTGATGGCTGCTTTCGGCATCTGTAAACTACTGTAAAAGATCCAACTTAATGAACTTACAGGACAGTTTTGAACAGGATTTATTTAAAATGTTTATTATTTGAACCACCTATTTAAACGAGAAATTAACTTGTCTTGTTTAGCTTTCTTTCTAAATTGAAGACATACTTCATAAAAACCCTATGTTAGCATTTTACATAAAAAAACTCTGTTAGCATTTTAGTAACTGACATATACAGAGTACCTAAGTATTTACATATTATGTCCTTATGTCCAAATTCATTTGAGAAGAAAACATTTAGCTGATGACATACAACTCTTTTAAGAATTTATATGGAAGACTTAAGGAAATAAACCGAGGTGAGGCACCTGACGGAAACAAACTGTTTGCTGGAACTGGCCACCTGATCTTAAATGCAGGACGGAGAAACTGGGATTATTTAAAATGAACAGAAAATTTCAAGGGCGGAAGGAAATATGATAGCTATCAAGAGAAAGATTCAACTTCTCTACATGGCTCAGTAAAAAACTTAAAAGACTAAGAGGCAAAAATTACAGGGAATCATATTTTATGTCAATTTTAAGGGTTAATCAAAGATGTAATGGTCTCCGGCAGGAGGTAGGGAGCTCCCTGCTTTTACACTGTTTAGATTAACCACCTGATAGGAATATTTGGGGAGAGGGCAGTGGAAGTTCAAGCATTGTTTGAGTGGCAGAGCGAGATAACCTGTAACACAATTTAATCCCAATATGTAAGAATGGAACTGTGTGTGTAGCAGATGAGTTTCAGGTGAATAAATCTATCTGCCAGTAATTAATCCTCAACTCTCCTCATTTAGGTTTTTCACTTATAAAGAGAGTGCCTTTGCTTTCTTTTTAAAAATATGCCCTTTGGCTCACAGAAAGATACTTAGTTCAATTCTTATACAGTAAGTCTTGCCTGGGAAGATAAGACAAAATTTTCTTATCTAAATTTACTAAAATTACTGATTCAAAAGGAGAATTTTAATTTTTCAATAAAGAGAGGCCCAAGTATGAAACACTATTATGTTCAGTGAATTTAATCTCACTAGTTTTAGTTTAATTGAGGATGTTAGAAGCATAATGAGGTAATTAAGTGATGATTTAAAAACTGCATATAATTTATAATGCCTTTTTTTAAAGGAGCTGAGTTCATGAGTTAGATATAACTTTTTCGATATACAGAATCCACTGTAGGAACTGCTAAAATTTTTTTTCTTGCATTTTCAAAATATAAGCAGAAGAGGTTCCTAATTTTTATTTTCTGAAATGACTATTCTTCCTATCATAGTCTGTTCCAAAAATTGCTTACCTGTCATATTTTTAAGTGGCTATTACATTTCTGTATTTATAAAGGGAAAGTGTCCTCTTGAAAGCCAGTAACAGTTAAGTTTACCATCGAAAAAACCTGTATCATCAACAGTTCAATTTTTTCTTTATCACTGTTGCTCTATAATCTGAAAACATCTTAATAAAATTACCAACAAATTTTGGTTTAACTACAAAAATATGGTATAAAAATATTTCTCACTATATGTGCTTGACTCTTGCCTTAGAGTAAGTGTAAGTAGCCAATCTTCATGTGTAGACTGAGTAACAATTACCATATTTTATTGAATCTAAGATGCAGCTGCCTGAAAGCAGCATCTTTATGTTCAATACGAAAGAAAAAAAGGCCGTCAATTACACTCGGTACATAATCGATAATCAAGATGTTTCCAATTTCAGGAGTGGAAAAATGTGCATCTCAGAATCAATGAAATATGTCTTCTAGTCAGATTCTAAACACTATCTGTTAAATTTTTCATTTTCACCTTTCACATAAATAAGGCATGATTTAGTTAAGCAAAGAAAACTTTATTTCTGCTACACATAACAACATATTGCTCTAAGAAACAACTACTATATTAGTTTTAGCATCAATGTGTGGATTAAAAATACATGTCAACAATCCCTGCTCCCCAGACAGACAATGTTGTGCACAGACTATCAGATATATGAAAAAAAAGCTGTCAACTGTCCACAGGGAGTGCGTCCAGTCACATTTTCAGTCAGTCAGCTGAGGATTATGTCATTATTTAGTCTTTGTTCTGTAGAAAGAACACAACACAAGTATGAAAATCATCACCTGAAAGGAAATAACTGTTGTATATAGTATTCCTAAAATGTTAGGAATTGTTCCTTATTTCAATATAACCAATGTTATCTGCTTACTTAGTCGCAGACGCCCCCAAATAAGCAAAACCGAACTTACCTGGAAGGATGACGCAAGCACATACTGAATTTCTGGGGGGGGGGGGGATGCTGTAAATTAATATAGAATCAGAATGCTCTACATACTAAAATTTTTATTTTCCTCAAATAGAAACAACATATTTTGTACATCAGCCTCATCTCAAAATAGCATTCAACTACTCTAAAAGTCATATTCTTAGACCAGCTGCTTCTCCGGTTTCCTGAGTGTGGCTCACTTTAACCTAGGCTGAGTCCTCACAGGCAAAAGGAACTAGCCTTCATGAGCAGCGTTTGTGCCCTCTTGAATTTCACTAATCTAACCCTCCTTTCTTTGCCCTAAATGTGCACAAATAAAGAGTTCACTAAGGCAAACAATGACAGATGTATACTTTGTGACTAGTCATCCTGAAAAACATGCACTTCCTCTAGTGCAGGGACTGGATGGATGCACACCACTATGACAGGGGAACACGCGGCACTACAAAGTTTTGTTCTCAGAGCACCAGCAGACCACAAGGTAGTTTTGCATCACTAAACTTTTAGTTTTTGATCATTTAGAGATGACATCTCAAAGGTCACCAATGCAACAGTTTGGCTCACACTTGAAAAACATTTTTAAAACATTTTATAAGGAATTTTGCTGACTCATTTTCTCTCAATAACTCCATAAAAAAAAGTCAGCCTCAGGAGAGTAGAGATTGGCCCAATCACAGTCAGTTAAGTATCAGAGCTGGAATTTGAACCCAGACCTTCTGATTTCGTCCAATATTCCCCATATTGGACGAAATCATATTTATATATTCTCCATATATAAATAATTAGGAAAGGCTTAACCACAAGATTAATTTATGTATTTTTTGATATTCAGAAGTTTCTGACAATATTCTTTGAATAAAAGGATTGTTACCTATATGTTAAAATATTCACAGACATGAATAAACATATTTTTTGTGCTATTTTGGAAGACAGCTTGTCTAAACAGAATTCAGTTCTTGACATTTTATTTGTAAACACAAAAAACCACTTTGTTATAAGAAAGACTTGCTGATTCTTTTTCACTGGCAATTTAATATTTCTACATTGTAAGGAACAATGGGAGTGGTTTTGTAATTTAAAAAAATTTGAAAACATTTCTAAATTAGGATTACTAACAGTGGGCCCAATGGACACTTTCTACTGCCAGCTGCCTTTCAGGAAGGCATAACTAATGAATTAATTGGCTCTACTAGAGGAAGGGTTATCAGCAGTAAGGCTTGAGACAATTCATTCCGACATGTGCTAGTTCTCAGCTGATCAGAGAGAAAACCTGAAGTGAAAAGAAAATTGCATGCAAGCCATAACTTCAAACTGAATCTAAGGTGCTCGCCACTGCTACCAGCTGACCGGGAGCGGCCTGGGGAAGCTGGTCTGCGTGGGAACAGGGAAACACTCAGCTGCCCCTGAAACTCAGAACTGATTTACGGAATAAAAATGTGAAAGAACTGATCATTTCTAACATTGTAAGCATGTTTCCCCAAACCATGAAGACATGAACTGTCTTAGAAAAAGAGTCTTAAGTTAGATTTTTAAATACTAATAAAAGAAAAGGAATTTATATGGCTGCATAGATCATTATTTATAATATATAAGAGCTGTTGGTAAACTGTCAGAGTCAGTTTTTTTTAATACATATATGCACATGAGAATATTTTCGGAATGTGTAGTTTTAAAGCACAACTTGCAAATATAAGTCCAGAAAAACACCAACTTTTAAATTCAAAGGTCTATTATTTGATATTGAGTCTAAGGCATTTTATAAGTGAGAAGTCAAAACATTCTTTATGAAGACTGTTACAAATTACCTCAATTCATAACTCAAGGCATTAAGTCTTCAAGTTAAACATTTTTAGAAGTATTTCAACTTTAAGTTTATTAAAGTATACAGTAAAAAGTCCAATTCTTTTGTCTAAGACATCCACAAACCAAAAAGTAATTAATTTTCCAAATTGAGATTTGATTTTATTTTATAGAAGGGCAAAAACATTCTTCTAGTAAACATCAAAACCATTTTAAGTTTAAAAAATATTTTGTAAAATTAACCTGAACTGGGGTTTTATCAATGAAGTTGTAAGTCACAGTGCTTTCATTGACAACTTCTGAATCACTAGAAAAAAAAGTAACTCCTAATTAAAGTACTTATTATAGATATTCCTTTGGCTATACTATTTAGTCAATATGTTTTAGAATTCAGATTAAAAAGGACTTACCTCAAAAATCAGTAAGTTCTTTGTCGTTTGTTAGATTCTTCTCTTGGGGAATCTGCCAGCATAACTTTAAGTCTGACCCCATTCAGGATCTTTCCATGTAAAGTATTAATCGCATCATTAGCACTTATTCTATCTGCATACTTGGCATACCCCACATTTTTTCCTGACACAAGGTAAACTTCAATCAGGTTACCAAAACGACTGAAACAAAGTAAAAAAAAAAAAAATCAACTGATGTTAAAAATTTTGCTGCTGCTCAGGTCTTAAAGTCGGGGTCCGTTCTGAACTCTTTTTCACCCGTCTCTCCATTTCCTACCTCCCATGCAATCTTCTGGAACATCTCCCTCTCAGTCAGCTTCTCTTCATTCTCTCTCAGGTTTCCTTCCTCTTGAAGACCATCATTATCTTTTCCTTAGAGTATATTTTCTTCACTAGCTTCCCTGACCATGGGGTGTGTCCCTCTTCAATCCATTCCTCACCCTGTCTTGAGTCATCTTTCTAAAACATAAATATTTCCTCTCTAACAATCACTTCAGTAGCTCCTCATTGCCTCCAGATTAAGACAAACTCTCTGAGAAACCCCGTAAGCCTTTCTGGATGGGGCCCTGTTCTCTCCAGCTTTATCTTCCCACACAGTCTCAAATTCCATATTCTAATGACCTCCTTTCACGTTCTCTCTGGCAGGAATAACCACCCAAACCCTCAACTTTCTTCCCAGATTAAAATATTTTTATCCTACAGGTCTCCATGATACCTTGCTTCTTTCAAGGAGTCTTCCAAGGGAGCTGCCCTTCTTATACACTTCATAGCCTGTCCATTCCTTTCATGGCACTAATCTCATAAGGCTGTAATTTCCTATTTACTTCTCCGTCTCCTAAATAGAGTTATCTCTAAGAAGACAACAACTACTGGGTCTCGTTTATCATAGAATATTTTGTTTATATGATATCTCTAGCATTTAGCACAGTGTCTACCTTGAACAGAGGATAGGTTCAAGAAAAAAGCTAAATCAATCAGTTAAATAAAAGTCAAAATACTTGAACCACATACCTGATATTTTGAGCAGCTCTTTAATTTAATTTTTTTATTTCTGTATTTTTAGAGAGAGGGGAAGAAAGTGAGAGAGAGAGGGAGAGAAACATCTATCAGTAGCCCCTTGCACACACCCAACTGGGCTACCGAGGCACATGCCCTGCCTGGGACTTGAACCAGTGACCTTTCTGTTTGTGAGACAATGCCCAATCCACTAAGCCACACCATCCAGAGCTTGTGCGGCTTTTAAATAAGATTCCTATCTATCTTTTCAATTCATTACATTGCCTTTCGACATTGCCTAACAATGTTGAAAGGCAAATGGGAAAAAGAAAAAGTTATGGAAGGAATTATAATAAAAACCAAATAGGACTTATGGTCAAGATGGCAGCATAGGTAAACACAGCTCACATCCTAAACAACCACATCAAAATTACAGCTGAAATATAGAACCATCACTCAGAACTGTCAGAAATCGAGTTGAATGGAACTCTGACAACTACAGAATTTAAAAATAAAACAGATCCATCCAGACTGTGGATGGATGGGGGCAGGCAGACATGTGGAATGGGCTAGTCCCATATCCATGTGTGGTGAGTAAAAATTCCGAAGGGATATCTCAGCAGCAAGGAGTCCCAGCCCTGCACCCGGACCCCCAGCCCAGGGATCCAGTGCCAGGCAGATTGTCTCCATAACTTCTGGTTGAAAAAACTGGTGGGGACTGAGTCAGTGGAAGAAACTTCTGGAGTCCTGAGCAGTTCCCCTTAAAGAAGCCACACATAGATTCCCTCAGGCTCAGTCTGCCTGAGCTCCAGCACAGGAGTAGCAGCTTGAAAGGCACCAGTGGCATGCAGGGAGGAACTAAAGTGACTGGCATCAAGGTGGGAGCTGCATAACAGCTTTCTCTCAGACAGAAAGGCAAGCAGAGGCCACTGTCCCTCTTCTAGCCCTCCTCCCACAGAGCCACAGAGCAGGCAGGTGGGTGCCATATCTGAGATTCCATCAATTTGGCTAACACTGTTTTCCCTACTACAGAGATATCCTGAAGTGATTCTGTTCCACCCAATTTGCGGGCCGACCCAAGCAATTAACAGGGGCTTTTCTATATGAATGGCTGGTCTTGGCTCATGTGTCACAATTTCCTAAAGCCTATCAAACAAGCAACAGTGAGCCTTAGTGAGCCTGTAGCCTCTATACCTCTTGCTAAGTGGCCCCAGGCCTGGCACTAGCAGCAGCCAGCCTAGATTCACAGCTTGGCTTCCCCTGGGAATCTCTAAGCCCAGCACAGGTAGGAGACATCTCAGATTGCTTTATAGCTCATGCAGGGTGGCCCTGGGGCAGAACAGAGGTGGGGGCTCACCTTGGCCTGTACCACCTGGGAAACCCAGGGCCAGCACTCCCAATGGACAGCTGCAGACTAAATTGGAGCACCACCACCCTGCCCCTGCATAGCTGATCTTCCACGGAGGATGGAGGTTGGTGGTAAGTAGCAGCTGACTGGCCTGGGTAAATCCCTCCCGTTGACCTGCCAACAGCAAATCAGGCTTAAGTATAAGAGGATGGTGCAGCCTACATGAAAGGTGCACCTCAAGATTTTGGCTTAGGGGAGGCTGTGCCCTGGACCCTACTAGACACCTACTACTTTAGGTCATGCTACCAAGACAGAGGGTCATAGCAGCTCTGTCTAATACATAGAAATAGACACAGCGAGGCTGCTAACATGTGGAGACAAAGAAACATGGCCCAAATGGAAGAACAGAACAAAACTCCAGAAAAAGCACTAAACAAAATGGAGATAAGGAAACTATCAGATGCAGAGTGCAAAACACTGGTTACAAGGATGCTCAAGGAACTTAGTGAGGACCTCGGCAGCATAAAAAAAGATCCAGTCAGAAACAAAGTATACGCTGATTAAAATAGAGAACAATTTACAGGGAAACGACAGTACAGGAGATGAAGCTGAGAATCAAATCAATGATTTGGAACACAAGGAAACAAAAAACAACCAATGAGAAGAAGAAAATGAGAACAACAACAAGAACAACAAGAAAAAAGAATCCAGAAAAATGAGCATAGTCTAAGCAGCCTCAGAGACAACTTCTAATGTACCAACATTCAAATCACAGGTGTACTGGAAGGAGAAGAGAAATAGCAAGAAATAGGAAACTTACTGGAAAAATAGGAAACCTACAGGAAAAATAATGAAAGAAAACTGCCCTAATTTGGCAAAGGAAATAGGCATTCATCCAGAAGCACAGAACATCCAAAACAAGATGATATAAAGATGTCCACACCAAAACATATCAAAATTAAAATGCTAAAGGTTAAAGATAAAGAGAGACTCTTAAAAGCAGTAAGAGAAAAGCAGTTAGTTCTCTACAAGGGAGTTCCCATAAGACTGTCAGCTGATTTCTCAAAAGAAACTTTGTAGGGTAGAAGGGACTGGTAAGACATATTCAAAGTCATGAAAAGCAAGGACCTACAGACAAAATTGCTCTACCCACGCCCTGGTTGGTGTATCTCAGTGGATTGAGCATGGGCCTGGGAACCAAAGGGTTGGTTTGATTCCCAGTCAGGGCACATGCCTGGGATGTAGGCCAGGTCCCTAGTGGGGGCCACGTGAGAGGCAACCCACACACTGATATTTCTCTCCCTCTATTTCTCCTTCCCTTCCCCTCTCTCTAAAAATAAATAAATAAATAAATAAAATTAAGAAAAAAAAAAAAAGATTGCTCTACCCAGCAAAGCTATCATTTAGGATAGGGACAGATAAAGAGCTTTCCAGCCAAGAAAAAACTAAAGGAGTTCGTCATCACCAAGCCATTATTATATGAAATGTTAAAGGGAGTAATTTACAAAGATTAAAACTATGAACAATACAATGACAATAAATACATACTTACCAACAATTGAATCTAAAAAACAAGCTAAGCAAATAAGAAGGACAGAGACAGAATCATGGATACAGAGAGATTTTGATGGTTGCCAGATGGGAGGTGTGTGTGGAGGAATGGGTGAAAAGGTGAGGGAATTAAGCAGCACAAATAGGTAGTTACAGAATATTCATGGGGATGCACAGGACAGTATAGGTAATGGAGTAGCCAAAGAACTTATATGCATGACCCATGGACATGAACAATAGTGTGAGTGGGGACCAACTGAGAGAGCAGGGGATGCTTGGCAGAGGGAGGCAAAGGGGGAAAAATTGGGACAACTGTAATAGCATAATCAATAAAATATAATTTAAAAAATAAAGAAAGAAATAAACAGGAGCCTCCCTCTTTTTACAATTACATATTCTTCCACACAATCAAGTAATTGTGTACTCAATGAGTACTCAATGAGGACACAATTGTAAAATCCTTAAGGATCTAACAGGGTGCTGACAAAACAGAAGATGCTTAGTGAACTCTGTTCATCTATCTATATTGCAACGACAATGGAAAAGATATGTGAAAAGACTTCAGACAAGTATATGCAAATGTATCTTCTATCAAGAAACAAATTACCTGTCCATTCTATCCATGCAACTTTTCAAAACAATAGTAAGTGTTTTTAATGCCTTCAAAACAAAATAATAGGAAATTAATTTTATGTGGAAAATTAGGATGTGTGCATGATAGCGATGAAAAGGATCAAATAGTTTAAAAGGTGGTATCAACAAAGAGTTTTTTTAAACCACAGAACAAATCATCTCCATCTGATAGGTATTGGATTTAAGAAGTTTCAAGATGGTGAGAGTGCTTAAATTATTGGTATAATATAATACAATTATATTATAAAATGTAACTTTGTGGATTTGAAATCTTACCAGAATATATCCTCTAGAACATCTAAAGGTAAAGGATGAGGATTAAACACGATAAAAAGTCTTTCTTTCACAGGAGTTTCAGGAGGGGCCTTTTTTTTGCATGGTGGAAGCACGACATCTGTCTGGATTTGAGGCAACTGGGATCCAGAACTTCCTCCAAATTGCTGTCGAAGAGTCAGGAACAAAATGAGAAAAAGAAAAACTGCACTTTAGGGATCTTCAGCCAAGATCTGAAGAGATGTGTATCATGGCACCTACATGGTCTTTCACTATAGCTCAGAAAATTTTCTCACAAGGGTAACAAACAAAGGCCACATTAGCTTATACCCTACGGATGTATTATGAAGGTTAAATTCTTACCTACTTACCAGAAATTGCTGCTGACTTGGATTATTCCACACCATTGATGCAAGCTGGGCAGCTACCATCTGCGTCGCCATTTTTCTAAGGAGACTAGAGATAATAACTGATAATTTACGGAAAACCAGAAATACTCAGTCTCTTAACAGTAACTTGTTTTGTGTGGCCTCCTCGCCTGAGAGGTCAACCGTTTTCTATTTTTATTCTTCAAGTCATAATCACGTACACCTAAAGCCTGGCTCAGACACTTCTGGAATGGTACTTACTCTGTTGCATTACTCCCATCATCAATGAAGGAAACACCTATCCGATTCCCAGGAGGGTATTGAAATCCATGTAACTTGTATTTTGCATAAATAGCTGATGCTACATTAAAATACTGAACCACACCATGACCTAAAACAAAGGCAGAGAATATACAGGAGTTAAACATAAAGTAGATTGAATACTTAAAAACCTCTGTTGCCACAAAAATGAAACAATGTAGAAATGTCCAAATATCACACAGCCAGTAAATACAGAATCAAATGTGTCAGGAAACAAAGTTCTCTTACGTGTGTAACAACTGTGTTCCTACAGAGCAAAGTGTAAGTCAGATTTTGGTAAAAATATGAACATGATAGTTTAAGGTTAATACCTGCCTTTGAGAAAAGCCTTTAAAAATCAAAAGGCTTAACAAATACAAAGATAGGTTAAGCTAACACTAGATAATAGGTTAAATCAATTAACTAGTTGAAAGTTCAAATGGCTGATATTAGAGCCTTGCTTCGATGAAGAAGTTGGAAGAAATAGGTACTTGAAATGAAGGAAAGGAGTTTTTATTTCAAGGTATAAAGGTTAAGAAAAAGAGACTTAGGGAAGAGGATGAAATTTTGTGGGTTTTATAACTTTGCCTACCATTTACCAAGAGGAGAGAGACAGAGAGAGAGAGAGACCCTATTCTGAGGTATTTCTGTTGTATAACTGGAAACAGAAAATGCTCTATTGTGTGGGAGTTAAAATATTAAAAAAAATAACTCAGTATAAAGAAGATGTATTCCCAAGGGCTTATTAAGGTATCACTGCATTTAAAAGTTGAACATGGATAAAAAAGGAAAACTGTCACACAAACAGTATATAACATATACAGTGTCATCGGAGAAAAGCCGTTTTAACAAAACACATACTTAAAAATAACACAGACATTATTTTACCATAATTTGAATAAGGATCTCGTTGAACTTCACAGTACTCCAACCCTGGTACTATATCAAAAATGCTGAAAAGCTGCTCTTCGGTGAAGGGCACCCTGGACACCACCGACAGCCGTTTGGAGATAGCCTCCTGGCCTCTGGTGTCGTTCTTCTCAAAATTCGAAAATTCAGATGGTTGCTCTTGAACAACAGAGAAAAAAGCAAATCTTTAAATTTCTAGCCATCCAAGAATTCATGTAACATTTTCGGGACTAGAAAACAGAATGAACTTGGACTGAGTCTGTAACGCTGAACAAGGGCACTGTATTCTGTAGAATGCTCTTGGTCACCAGCACTCTCGAAAGACACCAATGACAAGAAAACAGACAACCCTTCCCTATTGCCCAGGCTTCAACACAGAAGTATCAGCAGAAATGTGTAGCCTAACTTCACAGGAGAATGTTTAATATGCAAAACTGCCAGATCTGGCAGGGGTTTCACCTAAAAGAGCGTCTGTGCCAAGTAACATGCAGAGCCCTCACTTTCATCACTCATTTCCCCTTTTTTCTAGCTTCTACTTTTGTCATTCCTCTCCTTTCTCTTGCTCTAATTTTAAAGCAACCATAGCTTACGGACAGAACTTTAGGATTCAATAGTGAGGAGTTACCTGTATGTCTTTCACATTTTTCTGGTCAGCTGTGTAGAGGTAGAAGCTCACCCAAAAAAGTGACAGTGACATAGATTAATATGTAGACAAAGAATAACTAACCATATAAAACCATAATTGGAAGTAGTTAAAATAAGTGTTAAGTATAAAGGACATAAGAAGTCAGGACAAGCTTAAAAAGAACTCTACAGTATGACTTTTATTCACTAAGTGATATTTATAGACGGCTAGCGAATAAGTATTTTTAAAAACTCAATTCAGATTGCATACACTGCTTACACTATAAAGCAAAGGTCGCCCACTTACCAAATGGAAACATATTTACTCTAGGTTCGTGTCCTAAAGTCTCCTGCCTCATATTATTATAATAATCTTGTTCTGAGGATTCAGATGCTTTATTTTTGGGTTCAGCCAAGATTGCCCTAAAACCTGAAAAGAGAATCCATGAATTTTAAGCTTCATAGCACATTGGACATACTTGCAAATATACCTGATTGCTAGTGCTTGACTTAGCTTTAGAAATGTAATTGTATAAAACAAAATCTACACAGTGGCCATCTCCACCAGACTTACTTTTCTGCTTTTTGAAAGATTTAAAAAAAGGTCAAATAAGAAACAGCAGGAATCTCAAATTACAGGTCAATGTCGACCCGAAAAAGCAACAATTCTATGCTATTTTTTCTAATCTCCCCTACTACAGATGACATCATCATTCTCCCAGGCGCCTCAACATCAAACTCCCATAAGGCTTCTTCACATTCAAACGGCCATCCAGATTCTTTCTTTGAAATACACTTAGAATATGTTATGTTTCACTTTAACTTTTCTGCCTCTGTTTTTTATTTAGATTCTCTTCAATTAATTACGAGAACTCCTCAACTGGTCTCCACCTGTGGACTGAGGATTTTAAATAGGGGGTCCAAGAATTAGTCTCAAAAAGTGGGAAGGTTCCATAAACCCTCTGAAACTTTAAACAAAATATTTATGCATATATGTGCATATGGATATGTTTCAAGGAAAAAAGTTTGTGTGTTATTCTAAGGCTCCAAAAGGGATAAAAGTAGTCCATCTGAATTAATTCCTGGAAATCCATCCTTGATACGGTGATTAGCTCAACTGTACTAAAATAGTTTTTATGATTTTTCTCTTTTTAAAACAATATACAAGGGAATCTAAATGTGGACAAAACCTGAACTCTTTATAACCTCTCGTACATGGTTCCAGTGTACCTAGTTATCTGTCCTGTAATATCTCAGCAGAAAGACTATGCTTTATTCAGACTGCTGCCTTTCACCATACTAAGCAAAGACACGTTTCTATCTAGCTCTGTGCCTTTGCTAACGCTGCTCTCACTGTCTGTCCTGCCTACTCTGCACCAGATTAAGTCCTGTCTCCAATGTATTCCCATGTTCATTAGTATACTTGCTTTTCACCACTGATAGACTATACCAGACACTTTTGAATATTTTTTTCATTTGGCAAATTTTTATTGAGGCTACTATCGACAGATCTTGGAATAAGTTCTCAATCAATTTTTAAAAAGATTGTATTTATTTTTGGAGAGAGGGGAAGGAAGAGAGAGAGGGGGAGAGACACTGATGTGTGAGAGAAACATCAGTTAGTTGCCTCTTGCACACCCCCAACTGGTGATCTGGTGTGCAACCCAGGCATGTGCCCCAACAGGGAATTGAACTGGCGACCTTTCAGTTTGCAGGCCGCCACTCAAGCCACCGAGCCACACCAGCAAGGGCCAGTACATTTTTATTAAGGGTTTAATTACTATGCTAGCTACATGGGGTGACAGAAACACAAATAAGACATACTCTGTTTTCAAAGAACCTTTTAAAAATTGTATTACTCTTTTAGCTATTTTCTGCTTATTAGATCTTGGCTATACAATATAGCTATACATTTCTTAAGTGACAAGACTGCTTTATATTTTTTTGTATGCCTTAACCTATTAATGGGCGTACCAAAGGTACTCAGTTAATGTTGACTGACTGAGAAATTTAGAAGGCTCTAAAAGAAAATTTTGGTGTGTACCTTAGGGTTATCTAAGAATTCACTAGTTAACAATAATTCTTCTTAGTATATGTAGATTTTCATAATATCCTGAAATCCACTAATTTAATTACTGTAGACCTCACTTCTAAAGGTCAGTATATCTAGAAGTATGACAATAAGGCAAATTCTCTTTGGCTTATTCTCCATGATTATACCAGCAACAGCAGAATATCTAACTAATGTCACTCTAATTTGAAATTAATCCAATGTATATTTACTTACCTATGTTAGCAAACCTTATAAATCCTATCCTTAACCTTAACCTTAACCTTAACCTTATCCTATCCTTAACCGTTAGTAAACTAAATTCTATTTAGAGTTTAGGCCAAATATGAACAGATATTAAAGAAAACCTATTAAGAGATTTTGAAGTATAAAGAATAAATTTTTAAAATCTGAAAGGGTAGGTCAATTTCTAAATACCTAATGGAAATAATGGAAATTATTAAATCTATGGAAATAATAACCAAAATATGGCAACAATACTCTCTAAGTTATTACAGTTGCTCATAATTCTTCCAATGAGTATATGAGGCTTTCCAATGAAAGCCTCAATGAAAGCTTAATTATCCACCCAAATAATTTGCATTTGAGGGCTATATATATCTAAACACCCACTGCTAAGATTAAATTAGCCAGTAAGGTTGTTAGCGAAAACCAGTATTAGATTCGGTTACTGAAAACAATAAGAAAATTTTTTAAGTGTTTAACAATGTTAAACAAATGCATACTTACTTCGATCACAGTTTTCTATTGCTTGGGCAGCTTGTGAGGGCTTTAAGTATCGAACATAGCCCAGCCCTTTACTTTCTCCAGTGACTTTATTCTTAATAATGCTGCAGTACTCAATATCTCCGTACACCTAGGAGGGTTAAAAGAAATGATCTTAGAGGAGTCAAAATTAATAACTGAACAGATTACTTCAGAACTAACTTAAAAATTATTTGTACTTCCTATTTGCCAAAAAGAAATTAGAATTTATGGTTACTTTTAATAATAGAATCACAATGTCACAAACTAATGAGGAACTAGAAAAATAAGCATATAGTGATATAAACAAATAATAACAGAACCAAAATAATGGAAATATTTAGGGAGCATTTGCTTTGCATATACTATCTTATTGTTACAACAACCTGTCAAGAAAAAAAACACATATACACATACACATATATACATTGCAGTGTTTAAATCACAGACAAGGAAGCTGGGCCTTGGAGAAATCACTTGTACAAGGTCTGAAGAGCTCCCAAGTCCTGCACATTAGTGGTTAAGAGCAGAGGCTTTGGAACTGAACCTTCTAGATTCAACTCTTGGCTCTGCCACTTATTAACTGGATGCTTTAGTTACCTTCTCTGTGCCTGTCTCTTTATCTGTTAAATGAGACAAAGCTGTGCCTACCTCCCGGGCTTAATGGAAAGGCCAAATGAACTAATATACCTAAGGTATTTATTTGTATAGGGTCTGGGACATACTAAACACTCATAAACACTGGCTGTAATTACTTGTCTACCTTCTAACGGGTGCATAAGTGGCTGTATATTCTTTTGAAGGAGAGACTCCCACAGTATATCTCTAAAACACGCTGGTTGGCTCAGAAAGTTAGTACTCTATATGAGAAATATGTGGTGTTTATTTTTTAAATGTTGGAAGAAATATGGGATGTAAATTCTTAGTATTTATTATTTATTTCATAATATTCTCGTGTAACCAATTAGCAACTTAATTACTATTTAGATAAAAAATGTCCTGTTGACTCAGAAAAAGATAATTCATACATATATAAGGTAAAAACTTATTCTTACTACTAGAGGAGATATGGAATATATATTTCTAGTATTTGTCGTGTGTGAAGTATTTTATTTAACTCTTAATTGGAGTAGAACAGAGGAAGTTTCAAAATTACTTTTTACTACTTGTTTTTCAATCTTGCTTATTATATGCTTTATAGTTCACTTGCTGTGAACTCAGGCCGGGGCCGGGGGAACATTACTATTAATCGTTTCCAGTTTTTATATATTCTTTAAGTTAAAATTAATTTATTATAGGCTTAATACTTAAACACCAGATGGAAAGAGACTAACTTAAAAAATTATTCAATTCCCCACCACCAATCTAATGATCTAACTCACACAACACTTCAGATTTAGAAACTGTACAACCAATTTAGGATTATGAGTTATCACAGATGCTAACTGATTAGAAAATGTTAAATACCTTAAATTTTTCTCGGAGATCTTCTTCTGTGTAGGACTTTGGTATCATAACAAAGATTCTTGTAAGTTCTTCATCTTCAACATCTCGGTGACTTCCAGATGACCTGGACTGAGCAATGAAAACCTAAGAAACAAACAAAACCCATAAAATAATGTGAAAAAAATCAGTTGTTTTCCTATTCTGTAAATATACTTAATTCATTACTAGTATGAGGTTCATGTTAGGTTAAATACAATGTAATAAGATCATATAAAATAGGTTTTTTAAGCAATCTTTATTGCAGTGACTTTTTATACGAGCTAACGCCAATCTCTGCACTGTGTTTTTTTCCAAATATAGTTTTACTTTCAGATTGTGGTTTGCCAAAAGCAATAGTGAGTGCCCTGAAAAAGAATGTATACTCTGCAGGTGTTGGGTAGTATTCAATAAATGTCAATTTATAGTCGATTAATAGTTATTAAAATGTTACCTATCTACTAATTTCATCTATTTGTTCCACCGGATACTACCAAGAGTATATAAAAATCTGATCGTGAATTTATCTTCTTTTAGTTCTATCAATAATGCTTCACGCATTTTGAAGCTGTTATTGAACACATAAGGATTACGTACTTTTTGACTAGTATTTTTTATAACTGTTAACATTCTTCTCCTGTTGAAGACCATTTTGCTTGATACCACACTGTCTGTTTCTTTCACTTTCAACCACTTTGTATTTTTACATAGCCTCTTGTAAATAGCATTTAGTTTATTCTTTTTCAAATCCTGACAATCTCTGCCTTTTCTTTGGAGTGTTTAGTACATTTGTTTAATCTCATATTTGACACAGTTGGGTTTAATTCTAGATGGTCATATTATTTTAAATTTTCTATTATTAAGCTTTTTAAAAAAGAGGTAATATAATCATACTATGGATCATCCCAGTGACCAAGCAAATGACGTAGGTTATCAAGAAAATGCACAGAATGACTTGAGGCTTTTTCTACTATTGGCAATTTAGTTTTATTGATACATTATCATCTATGACATTAGATGATATTTAATTGTGCACTGCTTTTATTTCATTTGTAAAGTTGTTTTGGTTTTATATTATTCTAGAAGAATGTTTAAATCTCTAAATAGGATTGTGGATTTGTGTATAGAGCTATAAGCATAATTTTAATGGTCAATTTTATTTTTTATAACTTGAAGAGAAGTAATAAAGTGAATATAAATGAGCACACAAGGGCTTTTGAGGATCTCTTCTTTAAAGGGAGGGGGGTGGACATTATTTGCTGTATGTCATTGAAGAATGACAAAACCTGGACTTATGGAAATGTAGGTTAAGAGGAAGCAAATAAAAGAACTCAGAACTTATAAAGCCATGAGATTTTAGGAATACTGAAAAAGGTTATTATCTTTGCTTGGAAAATGGCTGTCACAGAAGTACAGAACCTTGCTTACACAACACAGCTAGAACTATGTCCCTAGGCACAGTCTGCTTCCAGTTTCAATAAATCTACATTTTATAAGCAATACATGAAATACTAGTAACACTGAATAATACAGAAATTAATCTAGGGGATGAATCACTAATGAATAGTCAATAGGGAACCTTTAAGTATATGGGAAGACGGGGTGGGGGAAGAAATCCCAGGTAAGATTTGAGATTGAAGCTGCTGTCAGATCACAAATTTCTAAATTTTAGCAGACTAGAATGTTTCAAATATCTGACAAAGGAGATAGTATCTAAGTAGACCACATGTATAATAACCCAATGGATGATTTCTCCTAAAATTTTATGTTCACAGCCTATGGGCTCTAAGAGACATTCTTACAAAGCTAAAACCCAAGATTTTTCTCTTCCATTCTCTAGGTTTACCCCTTTCCTCTAGATAAGGCAGCTGGTCACAGAAGGACTTTTACTTGGACAATCTTTTCTGGCTGTAGGCCTGGTGCTGTGATTTTCTAATTTGTTTTGTAGATTGTTTTTTTGGAACTTTGCAAAAGCAAAATACATGAGAAAAATTAATGCTGAATTAGTTTAACCGGGAATGCTGAAAAACGAAACAGCAAAATTACATCGCAGTGGAAGACAGCTCAAGCTGCAGCCGCTGAAGAACGAACTCTCACTGTCCAGCTGGGTCCTGTGGTAACACAACCCTCTGGCTGAAAATCAGTGGGCACAAATGTGAAAAACAGACTTTAAACTTTAATTGTCTTTGGAAATAATTTAGTTTCTCTGTGGTTAAAAGGGAAGACATATTTCCATGTTGGGAAGTTTGCTTCTCTTGCATAAATATAATGAAGGAACGGGGGGCTATGGGTTTCAAAAGTGGAGCATGTTTTTGGTTCCAACCTGTGATTATGTGACTCTCAGAAGTATAAAAACCCTTTCCGCTAAAATCATAATTGGAAGGAGATGAAAATTATCCATCTAGTGCAGGAGTCGGCAACTTGTAGCTTTCTGTTTTTCTATAGCCTATGACCTAAGATTTGTTTTTACACTTTTAAAGGGCCGTTAAAACAAAGAGCATGTGATAGAGACTGCATGTTGCTCACAACGCCTAAATTATTTACCGTCTGGCGCCGTAGAAAACAAGTGGGCAAACCTCCGATCTAGTATATGGCTGTGGCTTTACAGTGAATTTTGCTGATGAGCTGTTATCATCATTTCAAAGGGTTGGAGAGGTGGGAGGAGAAAGAATGTCTACTGTCTATGGTGCTGCTGGTGTAGTCCCAGGCTCCTTCTCTTTTGCATGTGGAGGTAAAGGAAAGACTTGCAGAGACTGAAATATCTGAGTCTTTCATTTATGTAAGCCTTTATTTATAATATTCTTCTCAGTTTTCTGTAGTAAATGGGAAAAAGTGAAAAAAATTTGAGGGGAAAGGGAATTTTGTGGAAAGCTACAACAAAATTACATATATAGCAACTATCTCTGCAACAAAGGTGAAGGGTAGAGTTTAAGCAACTCCTAGATTCTCAGGATAAGGCCGAGTTGAGTTCACAGCAAGTAAGGAATGAACGACATCTAAGGATATATTGAGGGCTTACCTTGTACCAGGCACTGTGGTAAGCGCATAGATTAAGTCATATAACCCTCAAAATTCCCTTTCAGCCACGTGTCAGTGATCTTAATTGTACGGATAAGAGCAGAGACAATATAAATACCACCAGGGTGAACAAAATAAACAAAAGAAGCATTTAATTACAACTACACTACCATCACAACTACTTGGTTCTTCTCAAAGAAGCTTACTTTGGTCTGCTTTCAAAGAAAAGTAGCAATAACAAAACATATGCTATTAACATCTTTATAAACAGGGAGCATTTAAAATAGTTTTCAAAATTGTAAATATGTAATGAATATGTAACAGTAGCCATTTAATCACCTGCACTTAAGTATCATATACACTTGTCAGGTAGTGGGGAAATGCCCAACACCAGAGGGACACAGCTTAAATGTACTTTTATCAAGTTGTTAAACCCCACGCCTCCCTCTGGAATGCATGATCTCTTTTTCTGACTGTAGACCGGGGCGGCAGGGAGGGGTTTATTCCGAGGGAGGAGGGTCCAAGAAGTGCTCCGGCAGGCCAGGGCCAGAGCTGGGCAAGGAACGCAAAGTTCTGGAATAGTGGAAGTGGGGGTGGGGCTTGCCGGGCCCCAGCAGCTCCGCGGCTGACCAGGCGGGGCGGATACTCCTTCCACACCCCTCCAAACCTTGCACCGCGGTGCAGGCTCCCAGGCGGGTTCCGAAAACCCGTTCCCACGCCACCCTCCTCTCCTCGCGCCCCCAGACTGCCAGGGGCTGCCTAGTCTGCTCCCGGCACCAGACACACTACCACAGCCTGACCCTGATAGAGCTGTGGAGGAAGGGAGGCCCGAGACACCCATCCCCACTCCCAGGCACTGTCCCCTCGGGTACCCGACCCGGGCACCCGCACCTTGATAGGCTTGGTGTCGTTGGGGCCGAGGCACCGGCCGTGCATCTCCTCCATAGCTCTACAGGCCTGCGAGCTACGCGCGAACTTGACGAAAGCGATGCCCTTGGATTCCTTCGTGTGCTTGTCCCGCACCACCCAGATATCCTGGATCTCGCCGAACGGTGAGAAGCGCTCCCTCAGTACCGACTCGGGCGTGTACTTGCTGATCACCAGGAAGATGCGGCTGTTGGGCGGCTCGTCCAGGCTGTCCACGCCCGGGCGGAAGCCTCCGCCGCTCGTACAACTGCCTGCTTCGTCCATGGTGCTGCACCCAAGCGCCGGAGCCAGGCCTGGGTGCCCGTCAGCCCTCCTCGCTTCCGCCGCTGTCGTTCACCTACAGCCGTTGCAGGTCCGAAGCTCCGCTTCCGGCAGACGGAAGAGTCTGGCGCTGTAGGGCCCTACGGACTCCCGGCTTCTGGGTTGCAGCCTGCAGCGCCTCCTGGCGACACGGGGGAGCCTAACCCAAGCCAGGACTTCATTCCCTTGGAACTGAGGCCCAAACATCAGGTGTGTAATCCTCATACCCTGTGGTCAGAACAGCCTCTTCTGTGCACAGGTTTTTCCAGCTCTGGCTTTACCCCACTCTCAGAGGCCAAGGATTTTTATCCAAAACTTGCCATCTTGGTCATAAGCTCAACAGAGGACCACCGTAAAACAGAATTAAGGTGGAATTCCGGCTTCATTTGTTGAGAAAATTGAGATGAGGAGATTGAGGCCTGTGGAATAGCCAATGGTAACAGAGCTAAAACCTGAGCCAACCCCTTCTGCTGATCTGCCCAACTCCACAAGCACCCCTGGGGGTCTGAGGGCAGAAAGGGTAGATTACTCAGCTGTGAAACTGGGAGAAATCCGTAAGGTGCAAGTAAGTTAGGAAGTGCTTACTGACTTCTAAGGCTTCTAGTTATTGGGCTTTAGGAGAGGTCATCACAAAACTAGCAAAAATCCAGAAATAAGGCCTGGATATCGCATTGGTGTTGGAACGAAGTGAAAGAAATAAAACAGAAAGTGGTCTAGGAGCCAAACTCCTTGAATGTTCAAGTCCTGGCTGCTAAAGCTTGGATTGCTATGAACGCAAACAGAGACATATTGTTTATTGTGCACCAACTATGTGCCAGGCTCTGAGCAAGAAGCTAGACACACAACGTGGAACAAGAAGGACAATGTGATTCCTGCCCTCGAAGAGCTTTTTTCTATTGTAGAAATCTTACATGTAAATATATAATGAAAAGTAATGTCGGATGGTGCTCAACAGTTTTGCCACTGAATCGTGCGAACTTGGACAACTTCCTATTTCCAACTTCAGTTTCCTCAACTCTAAAGTAGAAATAATATTACCTATTAAATGGGGGTAGTTGTCAAGCTTAATTAATTAATTCATTCACTCATCTAAAACTGTTTTTGAATGCCTACTGTGTTGGGCACTACACTAATCCTGAAAGTGATATAGTATTAAACAAAATGGTCACTCGGCTTCCCTCATGCAATTAAGAGGTTAGGCTTGTATAGTTAGGATTATATGATGTAATATATATGGAACTAATAGCTTAGAGGTCACATGAGATACTATATGTACAATGGCACAGTGGAGATTAATTTTCTCGCTCTCTTTGACCGAAGTGTCCACTCCCCAACTCTAAATATTGTGTGATTTGTGATGGCAACTAAAAGTCTAGGATTCTGAGTTCTCACCCTGAATTTAGCACAAGATTGTGTTTCTCCTTGCATTTCATTCCATACTTGT